>CAJVPV010003886.1:0-10671 GCA_910591835.1 Acaulospora morrowiae | reverse complement strand
AGGGGGGCCTCCCTCCTCCTTGTTTTTTCCTTGAGACGAAATTTTTGTTTTCTTGAGTGTTTCCTAATTTGGTAATTCTGATGCGATTGAGGAAGAGTTTTTAAATTTTTGCTCTTTTCATTGTATCCAATGGCATTATCAGATTATTATTGTATAAGATAAGGCATGTAGGAGTTATATGTCTTGTTCATATTTTTTGCTACATATAGGTCAACCAGTCCAAATTTCTAACCAATTATTATTCAGAAGTTCCAGTGTAATTAAAAATTCAATGTCAAACTAAGATAGACAAAATTTCTTAGAAAAACCAAAAAAAAGTATACATATTTGAAAGGATAAAAGGAAGACTTGAGAAAAATGAAAGAAAAGTTTCAAAAGCCTATGTTAATCTTTTTTGGAGTCTTGAATCTCTGAAGAAAAAAAGGATATTTTTTCTACAGGTTCTTTTTTCTAACAAAATGTTCTTGCTTTTGACTTTGAAGATAAGTTTTTTTTGTATTTACTTGCTGAAATATAGAAAGTTTATATCAAAAAGAGAAAGAAACAAGAGAGAAGAGATTAAAACCTTTATATATTAATGTTGTTAAAGAAAGTGTTTAGACTTTATTACAAAGAAATATAAAATTTCTTTGGAACATTTGTTTTTTGTATTGGCAAAGGATCAATAAAAAAAGTTAATTTTATAACTATTTGTTTTTTCTATATTTGTTTGCTTAGAAGATATTGTATATTTATTTTTCTTTATTCAAGCTTTTATTTTGAGAAATCCATATTTTTTGGTATATTAAATTGAGAAGGTTATTTTGAATTTTTGAATTTTTTGAAAATAATTTAAGATTTATAAAAAAGAAGCTAATATTTATAAGGCTAAAAGCTAGATTTATATAGAAAAGTAAAGAGTTAGTGAACTGTTGAAAGAAATTTAAGTTAATATTTGTTATTTTTGAAGATAAGAATGATTTGTACATTGATGTTTTTGATTATTTAGATTATAGCCAGGTTATTTTCTTTGTAGAGCCAAATATTGTTAGCAAGGAACTAATATAGGGTGTGACTGCACGAATACATTCTGGTGCATTGCATACCCTGATTTGCAATAATCAATAACTTATAGTTTACTATGATATAATTTTAGGAAGCTTAAATTAGCTATAATCTTAAATAGTGTATTAATTACAAATAGTCTATTAGAGCTTAAGGGAAATTACATAGTATAATTATAGCTTAAGGGAAATTACATAGTATAATTATAGCTTAAAAAGATATACAAGATAAGATAAAAGGGAGAAGATAACTAGGGAGAAAGAGGGGTAGTATTAATAATAAAAGAAACTGTTTCCTAAATTAAAACCTTCTTAATTAAGACATATGATTACTGTTGCTTAATCAAGTAAATTCTAATTAACTTATCTAATCCAGTACTTGTCATAAAATAGAATAAGTGGAAAAACAAAAGAAAAAGTAGTAAAGATTTGTCCTGAGAGGCGAACAATAAAAGAAGAAGAAAAATATTAGTAGAACTTGGCTAAACAACTCACATATCTTAAGTAAAGAAGCCAAACCATTACCTGATATTATGCAAGAAGTGCTTAGGAGAAGCAACAGACTCACCGAGAGAGATATCAACAATATACAGTTGCACCTCCTAAGTGCATGCTTTCTAAGTGCACACACTCTCTATATATATATAGTCTGGTCCCAAGCTTGGGACTTAGACACCCTCTATATTCTACATGTGTATATGGTTTAGAGTCTCAAGCATATATATGCTCCCTATAAATGCATGCATATGACTAATAAAAATGGTCAATAGGCCATTAAACATGAGTCTATTAAAGAATTTGATTATAATTTATTCAATAATATTATTGTAATATTGGAGGATATTAATCATGTATATGCGAAAAGTTGGTAATGTTAGCATTAAATATCTAAGAAGTGATAAAAATTATAAGAATTTAATTACAGAGATATACATATAAAAAACATGTTTTATATTATAATTTTTTTTGAATAGAATACTAATTACATACTTTAATTTTAGACTACTAATATAGTAATAATAATGATAAAGAATTTTATAATGACAAAATTTCAAAATTTAATAAATAGTTTATTTAGTTTTCTTTATAAAAAAACTGATCGATTTTACTTTGTTTCATTTGATGAAGTCTTTGTTTTTTTAATGAATTTTTCAATTCTTCTTACAAGATTAATATAGTTTTCTGTACCATCTTGCTGAAGCAAAAACATATATATAATTTCCAAATTTTTGATTGTCACGTCAGTACTAATTATAGGAATTTCAATACTATTATTCATTTCTTCTATTTCCAGTTCAGTATTTGTTGGTAGATCATCTGTTCTAAATGTTTTGATGAGTTATGCAATAATTTGATCATCTGAAGGAACTTTACAAACAATGTTTTCTTCAGGAATTGCTAAAAATTCTTCAATTTGCATAGGACAGAAGAAGTTAAGGGCTTCAAGTGCATTGGTGATATTATTAGGTACTGACTCCATGGTTCGATTAAAATTTTGTGTATCATCTGCAGAAAGAATCTTTGTATAGTATCAACAATTTTGAATTGTATTGGTATTAACCTCATTTCAGCCTTGAATAATAAAATGGATAGCCTGCAATATATTCATTTTTAAGTTTTTCACACATTGTCCTTTTTCGACTTCTTGTAATATCCAACTAAAAAAAATTGATCAATAACTTCTCAACTCAGGTTTGATATCAATGAATTCTTACCAAACATGTAAATGACAATAATGTTTTTTGAAACTTATAATAATCCTAGCATCCATGGGCTATATCTTTAATGTTGTGTTTGAAGACAGAAACAAAATATCTGTATATCATAGAGTAATATCAATATCATGACTAGAACAGTTATCAAGAAGTAAGAAAACATGTTAACCCTGATATTTTCGACCGACTTGATAATCGAATTCTTTTAGCCACTTCTGAAAACAGAATGTAATCATCCAAGCTTTAGCATTGCTTCAATATTTTATAGCCAAATTATTAATATTGATATTTTTAATATCTGATAAATATCTTTTGACTATCTAAAATCTAAAGCAATTCCATTAACATTGATTTTATTAATAGAAACTATTAATATACAATATACTTTAAACTATAGCTCAATCTTAATGGCTGTATAAAAAATGACAAACAATAAGAAAAATGGGACTCTTAAAATCTTATATTTAAAAAGAGAGCTAGAAAACCAAAAAAGGAATTAACAAAAAAGAAGATAACATTCCAATAACATCTTTATTCAACAATACAAATGCCCAAATCAATAACTAATTTATAATTCTTAAAGAAAGATGAATTAGTTAAGACATTAACTATATTATCCAGCCAATCCAACACCTACAACCTAAATGACAAGTCATCATCACATAATATTGGCATACTGATAGAAATCTTTTCTGAAAATAATAAAAAAAAACAATTAGATCTAATTACAAAAATCTTTGCAATTCCAATTGAAAGCTTACTTATCAGCATAGAACATATCAGAGAAAATAGATAGTTTACTGATTATTTTAACACAAAAGCAGATAGAGAAAGATGCATCAAGGACTTAAGTTAAGAAGATACGAAGACCTTAACAAAAAGTATTAAGGTAATCAAACTTGAAGAGCTTGAATGGCAATCTATTCAAGAACATATCAAAACCACATAAGCAGCAACTAAAAATATTTTTAAAGGCAATAACCAATCCATATACAAAGACAAGAACAAAGAAAAAGCCACAGATACAAGTACAATTGATCTTAAAATACAAGGTGTTAAAACTAAAGTCATAATTCTGGATATTTCTTGTAACTTCTTTACATATAAGATTAAAGAGGTAATCAAAAACTATGGCATAATTGCATAAATAGATATACAAATAAAAAAACAATGCCACTTTAAAACAACAGTAATAATCTTTAAAATATCAAAATTAATTCTCAAGAAGTTTAGGTAATCCCAATGTATAAAGTCATGGCAAGAATTATACTATATTAAGATCACAAATAAACTCTATTACAAAGAAACAAATTTATCACAAGACTCTATAAAATCATAAGAAATATAATATCCACAAGAATAATGCACAATTAAATATACTGAAGCAAAAACAATCCATATTTCTTTGAATAGCTGATTAGAAAAGAAAAGAAGATTTGTGATTATAGGTTTCAAGAACAAAAGGAATCTCTATTAAGCAACAGCAAGCCACATATTTCTCTTTGGAAGTTAGAAATGATGGAGTGCAAAGAACAGCTTTGGACATTATACAAGAACTCACAAAGCAGTCAAGAACTTTGTAAAGAAACTACTTATAAAACTTTTCACAAAACATCAAACAGGACAACAAAACAAGTCAACACATGGATAAACATACAGATCACTCCTGAAAGTATACAATACAGCCTTAAAAAAAAGAAACACAACAAGATAAAAAAAGTTAACAAACTAAATATAAAGTTTAATTCAATTGAAGCACCACTTGATCTATTCTTCCAAATAGTAGAACAATTAAGCTAATTATTATTAGATTAGTGAACCTGGAAAAAAGCTACTTAATAACAAAAAGAATTTTAACAGGTTCCAACTGCTTCTAGAAATTACCAAGGTTGAGTCTAAAAAGCCTGCTATTGAGTTCTGGTCAAACTCAAATACAGAAGCAAAAAGACTGCAACATTACACAAATGCAAACTCCATATCTAATGAACTTTTTTTATAAACTGAACAAAAAAAAATTGCTTCAATATCAAACTTTCTCAAGTAACAAATAACAATTCATCTAGAGCAAAAAAACCTACATATTACTTCTCTCACCTCACAAATACAATATCTAATATTAAACACTTCAACAAGACTAGTAAACATAATAACAAACATGACAATATTCTACTTAACTTCTAGCCAATCGAAAAATTACTGTTTACACATAAAAAATTTTCAAAAACAGTTAACAACCAAGCACTGCCTTTTAAGGCAATACACTATAATACTGATTAGTTTGTCAACAACAACTATGGTTCCAACCAATTACAAAATTTTCTGCCACAGCTAATCACTGCTATAAGGGGCTATCCAAACTCTTCTTTACTACTACTGTTTTTAAGGCTAAGGTGCAATAATTTAATCTGAGTTTTTTTTTTAAACTCTATAAAACAAAATCATAATTCATTAATACACATTCATGATAAAACAATTACTCAAACTGTTACTTAGTTTCTTTTGTAGAAGCTCTCTCTTTATTTTTGATTTGGCCTTTTCTTTATATACATGCTACTATTATAGTAAGATTATAACAACTATAACAACTATTCTAACTATTCTAACTATAATTACTATAGTCACTATAATTGTTATAATCACTATAACCAAGAAAAGACATATAAGAAATAAATTAACTATAACGAAGATATTTCAGATTTTAGAGATTTGGGATCATTATAATATCAGTTCATGTAATGATATAGTTAAATTTTCTCTCACACTGCTAATTTGGAACAGAACAGACTTTCACACTTCATATCTTCATTTTTATACTTCTTTTCCTTTCAACACTACTTTTCAATCAATATTAATTTACTATCCAAGACCACATCAAATAAATTCATACTGAGTATAGGTATATACAATATCAGAAACATTAACCAGGCTACAAATCAAAACAATCTAATAATAGAGATGGAAGAAAAAAAAATCAATATTCTTGGTATAAGTGAAACCAAACTACTACTTAACAATACATACTTTATTTTCAAAAACTATCTAAATTATAAGTGCTATGCAAGCTCAGTGTAAACAAATCCAAATAGAAGTAGTGTAGCTCTGATACTCAAAAAAGATGTTTCCAAGCATATAAAAAAAATAGATAGACTAGATAAGCATATTATTGCAACATATATCTTTTTTAAAAAAGCAAACTGGTTATTATTCAAATATATCTGTCTAGTAACAAAAAGAAAAGTCATACTTTTTAATAAAAAATATATCAACTTATTACAACAGAAACCAAAATCAAGAGCAAAATTATTCTTGTGGAAGACTTCAACACTATTGGCAATCCAGCTATTGATATATCACACAATAGCATACTTATTAACAATTGAAAGCCAAAAGCAGAACTGTTTAACTTTCTTAATAACTGGGCCTTTATAGACATTTATAAAGCTTGAGAAACAAAGCTTCCATCTCTAACTTGGATTGGCAGAGCCTCCTACAGCAGAATAGATTATATATAAATCTCACTAGACATTATATTAAATAATATATATTCTTTCACCAATGAGGAAGTCACAAATATAATTAAAAGTGATCACACCCTATTTTGCTTTAAACTCTTTACAGCCAATCTAACTGAATATATATGTCATATGCCTTAAAGAAAAAAAGGAAAAATAATAACAATATTTTATCAAAACTCTATAATGGACCAATGGACCAAATTTGTTGAAAAGATTAAGAAAAAGATCCAGACTAGCAATCACAATACCACTATTCAAGATTTTATACAAAAAGATCAGGCAAATACAGACTAAACAACAAACAACTAGCATTTGAATAGCATAACAATAACAACAACACTAGTCAAAAAATTAATAAACAAGATAAAAAACATTTGGAAAAATTTTGAACACATCTTAATTAGCTTAACATACTGTACTTACTGAACTAATGATATGGAATGATGATATGCACAGAAGCGCATAAAATAAGTGTGGAGAAAGTGTTAGCAAAGAAAAATGTATGGGTCACTTGAATCGACGTTTGTCACATGACATGGTGCGATTCATTGGACTCAGCATCAAGAAGCCTAAATAGTCTAATTGGGGATTTGCAGGACACAATGGTAGATCAGCGTATATGTTGCAATGGATATAAATAGGAAGGGTTTAGCTAGTTAAAGTAAAGAATTAATATTCATATTGTATAAACTTGTAATACTTGCAATTGCACCACTATAATTAATAAACTTACCTTAATTGATTATTAGCTGCTGTAGAAATCTATAAGCCCATAAAGGATTGTAGTAGAGAATCAGACCAGTAATAAAAGAGAGAGAGTTTAATAACAAGTGCCTCTGGTTAGCAAGTGACACAAGCCCCTACATACTTATTGTTATGCGACGATCTGGTTCAGATTAACAATAAACTTGTCATGTACTGATAACATTTTAACCTTAATAACTAAGAAAGTCAAAAACAAAAGACAAACACCTAGAAAGAAAGTATACTTCCTAGAATTTTTTGAATATTGCAAAGCTTTGCATATTCTTAAAACTCTAAATACTGTCAAAACTTTCAAAAAAGTCAAAGACCTATAGAGGCTCTCAAGCCTTATATACAAATTTAACAAGTTATATTCTACAATTTTGCCTATTCAAGACTATAGCAAACAAAACAGTTTAAAAGAAATCAACTGGAACATCTGAAAAAAGATATTAAGGAAATAGTATTGGTAGTTAGAGAAACATGTATGAGGGAGAAAAACAAACAAAAACTTAAAGACATTAATTTAGTCTTGACACAATATTGCTTAGATTATAAATATAATCAAAAAAAGATAATCATCTCTCTTACCAACAATTATAGAACATTAGTTAAAATAGACAAGATCATGATTTCACCAAAAAAGAATAATAATTTTATATCAAATTAGCTTCATGCTTCTATCAAGCATATTACAATACAACCTCAAGAAATTAAACAATAAATAAAAAAATACTATACCAAGGCATTTAAAAAATAAGACTTTAACTTCAAAAGCCTTAGTGAAACATGGAAAAACCAATACAGGCCAAGACCTTACATAGACTATCAATAGTTTAAATGCTTTTTAAAATGATCCAGCATAGCTAAAATAAAAATATTCTTAAAGATCTTTCAAATAACAAAGCATCAGAACTCTCAGATATTCTATATGAGGCTCTAAAAAAGCTCAAGATTTAAGACAAGACATTCCTGGTCAACCTCTTCTATGTCTTTCTTGCATTAGGCACTATTTCAAACTTATAAAAACAAAACAATATTTACCTGATTCCAAAAAAAAAGATTAGCTAACAGAGTTCACCAATATGAGACTGATAGCATTAATGGAACAATATGCAAATGTTTCACAAAACTAATCACAAATAAGTTATCTTTAATATTCAAGAAAAAAAACATCCTTAAGAAATTAAATTTTGTAGGACTGCCAGTAGAAAGTATACAAGAATCTATTCAATTAATTAACAACATCTGTGAAGAAGCAAGAGAACAAAAAAAAGAACTCTGAATTCTATTTCAAGACATAGTCAAGGCCTTCGATACTGTTAACCTTGACATGTTGTATAAAGTATTAGATAGACTTAAAATTCCAGCATAAATGACAAGAATACTGATTATATTCTTTCAAGAAAGAAACTTCAAAGTTATAACAGATCAAGGTCTTACAGACACAGTTCTACAGTTGATGGCATTGATCAAGAAGATTCCATCTTACTGCTCCTCTGGTATATCTTTTACAATCCACTGCTTTGTAAAATCCAAGAAAACACAAAAATAGAATAAACTATGCAATATACATGAAGACCAGACATCACATTAAACAAAACACAAATGCTTAAACTGCAAAGTGTAGCAATAGCATACATACTGTAAATAATACCACCTGGATATCTTACTCCAAGTCAAATTTACAAGAAATCCTGAATGAGACCAGAGAATTTCACAAAGCAAATAATTTACAGATCAACAGTCTCAAATCAGTCCTACTAAACATAAACAACACAAAAAACCAGAAAAACAATTTCATAAAAGCTGAAATAGACTAAGCACTAGTCTATAAAATAAAGATCTATAGTGCAACACAATTTCTAGGAGTCTGAATTGGAAGCAAAGATTGCAAAAAAAATATAATCTACAGAATTCAACATGAAATTGACAAGATAATATTGGTACTCAAAGGAAAAAAAGTAACAGATAAATAAGCTCTATACATATTGTTATACTTGATTTTCACCCAAGATCTTCAATACCCCTTGTCCGATTTTTACTAGCATTAACCCTTGAAATGTTAGTTATTCTAGAATAGTTTTGTATTACAGATCTGTTACAACACCTTCGATATCTATTGTATCTATTGTATCTTTATCATTTCTAGAACATTTCTATTTTATTTTATCTTTACTTTCTATATTATTTTCGCCAAAGAATTTATCTATGTAAATGCTACTATAGTTAAATATTTTGACAAAAATAGTATCTATATCTTAACTTATATTTTTACCATAGTATATATTTATCCTATACGAAAATATTATAACTTAAATATGTATATAAAGGCTCCAATTTCACCTAAAAAATTGGCAGGCTTGAACATATATTTGATCGAATAAATAACTTGACCTTTACTAAATAAATCACCATTGCCTTTTTCACCTGACCTCATACACCTCAGAATTGTACTAATTTGTACACCTCTAGAAACTTTAGCACACCACATTGGCCCTGTCTATCTAAAGTATCTCTCTGCTACTAGTTCTTCATCTTTATCTTTCTCCTGAGGTAGAAATAATATATGACAAATTGGTGGTGACTGTGAGATACTACTCATCTATCTTGAAAAAACTGTGAAGAAACAAATCTTAAAGAAGACTGTGTGAAAACTTTATTCAGTATTGGAAGTATTTACAGCAAGAGATAGCCTGTAATTCAGAATCCAAAGTCTAACAAAGAGAATATCAGTGGTAAAAAGATTTATAATAAATTATTAAATGTTTGTAAGCATTGTCTATTTGCATGACTAATTACACTTAAACAATCCAAAATTAATTAAAACAGCCCTTCAACAAAAACAACCAGATGAATCTTGTACTGTTTGCTTTTTCCCTATCAGAAATTATAATATCCCCTTTAATAACTTTTGGAATTGGTTTTATATCACCTTTCCTGTTACCCAATATTTATTTAGAACCTATTGATACTTTGTTCAACAAACTGTTAGTCTCTTTTTCCATATAAGTACAATAGAACGATTAATCTTATCTATTAGATACTCTGGACCTGTTCACTTAGATAGGATTGCTGAAGAAACTTTTCAAGCATTTAATATTTATTATAATTTCGTTTTTGACCCTGCAAATATAAAAATTATTGAACCCTCCGCCTCCCTTAATATTCCTTTTACTATCCAACCAATTGAGAATAATTTATTTGAAGATACAAGTTCTAATTTGTCTGAATATATTTTAAATACTCCTAACATCATCCTTGACAATCCGCTTATTAATTATTTATTCAATAATGAAGATTTAAATTTAGATTTATTATTTCAAGAACCCAATACCTTAAATACTATAGCAACTATACAAAACATGTTTGATTACTTAAAGGCCAATAACAACGCTCAAGTTCTTCAAATGGAATTATTCTTTGAAGATGGAACTCAAGATCCTTTAACCTGGTTTTCTGTCTTTACTAAAACAAGTCAAGTAAACGGATGGGAACAAACGAAAAAGATGCAAATGCTAGCTGCCTATCTCCAAGATAAAGCTGAAGACTAGTGGACTGAATATGTTACCAATAAGGAACTGACTATACTAGAGATCCCTACAGACCAGGAGATCTTGCAACTGCATTTCAAGAAAAATTCTGCACTCAACG
>CAJVPV010003885.1:0-10677 GCA_910591835.1 Acaulospora morrowiae | reverse complement strand
GAATTATGTCCTCTAGGGGACGTGGACGTAAAGGGACGTAAATTTTATATGCTAAATACTTTAGGGACCCATCTTTATCTAGGAATTCAATTATTAAACAAGAAACATGTTAAATTAATGAATACCACACTAAAGCTTTTATATATCCTAATATGGGTTCCAAGATCAGTGACAGCTAACATCTCAATTGTATTAGATATTAAGTGGATGGAATCCACTCCTAACAAAACCTATAGTAAGAAAGTAAAATCATTTTCATTCTTTACAATCAATCTAAATTCATTATATAATATTATTACTTTAATAAATTTACAATCTATAAAAATAAACAATTTGCTCAAGTCTCAAGATTTTATATTAACTCTGGAAGAACATTAACCATCTAGCATTAGAGCTAATCTGAGTTATATCAAGTATAATTAGGATAGTAATAGTTGGTATTGTAAATAGGTTAATATTAATTTATATTTTTTATTATATAAAGATGATTTATATAATCTGTATATTATATATATATATTAATAAAGATTTGCATTTAATGCTCTTTTAGATTAAAAAAAAAATTAATATTTTATAAATATATTATATCTATTAATATATATATATATATATATATATATTTAAGTAGGTAAACACTAGTTCTTTATTTTATTTCATACGTATTAAGGCGTACCTTTTAGAAAGAACCAACATCTCTTAGGTGCAAAAATATATAATAAGTTTAATGCTAGCTTGCCTATTCTTACGATGTATAACTAATATAGAAAAGAAATTTTAAACTATACTAATTGTTAAACAAAGGGAGTAGCGGCTATGCCTACCTATTCAAAAAAAGCTTTTACATTTTGAAAATTTGAAAAAAAGAAAAAAATAAGGCTAACTAAAACTGAAACTAAGTTAAGTAAATTATAAAATCTATGAAAATAAAAGTTGAACCCCCAAGAGAACCCCTGGCTGAGCTCATTGTCCTGTCTTTCCGGTTCTTTGTGACTTGTTGATACTTCTTTTCTTGACACGGATAGTAGAATATACTTGAAGTTGTTTACTGTAATAGTTGATGTTGTTATGATAAGGATGGACAGGTGAACCGGTTTGAGCCAGTTATTGTTATTGTTATTGTTAATGTTGTTGTGGTTGGATTGGAAAACTGGTTTAAACCAGTTTTATTGTTTTGGTTTGAGTGATGTAGTGAATTTTGATTGGATGATTGCCAGACGTTGATCAATTGGAGGGGGTAAACTGATTTCAGTTTTTAGGATCAAAAAAGATTGAAGATTTTTTTTAAGTGGCGCAATAAGTGACGCCAGAATAGAAAAGTGTGTGAAGGTTGTGTTGAAACAAACATTAGAACCTACAACTTTGTTTGAGTGTGTTTTTTGGAAAGTGTTTATAAATATAATGGTTATGATGATATATAAGGAGGTGGTTTTTATAATAAAAAGGAGATATGGGTTGCAAGAGAATCAAAGAACCAAAGTATACCGCCACAGGCCTTTCCCTATGCAACCGAAGGATAAACAAGACTCCCAAACTTGAGTAGACTTCGACCAGAGGTTCCATCCCACTGCATCAGTTGTCTTTAGTATTCTTGAGTTCTTGAGCTGGAGCTTACTTGCGATAAAGAGTGTAAAACATTTTTCTTTAACCAAAATTACCATATATAGAAATTTTTAAAAAAATGGACGTGATCAGGAGAAAGTTTTGGTATTATATTTATATATTTTTTTAATACTAAATAAGATCTTTATTATTATTATTATTTTTTTTAACTCAATTAGCTAGGCCTTACCTAATATACTTTATTTTGTTTATATATGTATTTCTTTTATAAGAGTTACTATCTGTAAACTATTCTAGATGCATATTAGGCTATATCGAATTTCTCCTATATTGGCTTGTTGTTATTGACTTGTTCTACTAGTACATGTCAAAACTAATGTATCAAAGCTCTATCAGTATTATTATTGTATAAATAAAATAAATTAAAATTGATAATATTGTTTCCCTAGTCCAACCAGTTTCTTACTAGCTTTCACTGCATGTTTGATATTTCCACTTGCCACATCTTTTATTAATTATATGCTAATATAGCTGCTTATTTTCAGAGTACTATACAGTTTATTACTCTGCACTACTATATTTATCTTTTTGTAGCTTTGATGGTTATACATATATTAATAAAGAATATATATATATGTTTATAGTAAGTCTATCTATATATGAGTAGTTATATATATACTGTATATATATTTTTTTTCACCTAATTAGGCTGTATATTTGCATTTTATTAATTTCTACTTGGTGGTTGATTTACCATAGTACAAATGTTACAAACTATGTGTAAATATACATATACTATCGATTAAACTTATTTACTTATATAGCACACCTATCAGCAACCAATGGTCTCTAAATGTGATTAAGGGAGATGAACAAATTGCTTAATTAAAGAAAAATGTTCCTTGTTATTCTAAAATCTCAAAGCCAGCCTTTCATCAGAACTGTCACCCTGGCTTAACCTCTGTGGTCCTAAGGCAAAAAATTTTTTATTTTTTGAGAAGAAAAAGAGAGGAGATAAAAGGGAAAGAAGAAAAGTTTGGACTGATAAAATAAAAACCCATCAATACTAATCACCAACCTAATGAGAGTCTTCTTTGATCTTAAGGAGAAAAGAAACCAGCACAAGAGGGAGGGGGAAGGCTTCCAAACACTTTTTATCAAGAGAACATCTCGACATCTTGCTCTTTTGCTTTATTTAATTACATTATTAGTTATAATGTGGTACGACGTAGAACACGTATGGATATATGTCTTGTTTACATTTCTTTTATATGTCGCTCAACCAATCCAAGATTTCAGCCAATCACCAATCAGAAAATCCGGTATAACAAAAAATTCAGGGTCAAACTGAGGTAGACAAAATTCCTTCAAAAAAACCAAGAAAATTTTGACATGCTTGAAAGTACTACTACAGCATATATGATTGATGAGAGAGAATCATATATCCGAATAGTAGATTTCTACCAGCTTATCCACTTACCTGGACCACAAGAGTTTTGAATCTTATGGTGGCCCAAGGTTCTTATGGAGCTTGAGAATTGCATTCACTTGATAGGCATCAACTAGTTTATTCACCCATCTCAAGCAGAAGATGTTTGCTTACAGTGGACCTAAGGTTCTTATAGAGCTTAAGAAATGCATTCATTAGTAGTTTACTTTCTAGAGTTTCAGACCTTTGGAGAAAATAGTGGAGTATATTTTTCTATAGGTTTCTTCTTTCCAGTAAGGTGTTCTTGCTATAGATCAAATAGGTAAAGTTTTGTTTATTTTGTTGCTGAAATATCCAAAGTTTTTCGAAGAAGGAAAAGTAAACAAGTGGGGGAGGCACCTGCCTTCAAGAAGTAAAGTTTTTAAAGAAAGTGTATAGACTTTATTATCAAAAATAAAAATTATTTTTAAGAACATCTGTTTTTTTTGGGTTGGCAAGGGAATCAGTGGAAAGAGTATAATTCTGAGTATATGAGTAGTTATATATATCTATTCTATATAATGCTATATATAATTACTATTTTATTTAGGGAAAGTATCAGGAGATACAATTTATCAAACTTTCCCTGCATATCTTCTTCCTAAATTAAAAATATATACAAATCCGTCTTAATTTTTTTCAAAACAATTTTATTTATATTAAGAGTAGTCTGGTTATCAGGCCATTAATTACAGTATCCTGAATTTTAGGTTTTGATCCTTCAGAGTGGTCCACGAATTTCTTCTCCCACCAAAGCCTCCCAATATTAAAGTTTGTGAAACAAGACACAACTATATACTTGATTGAACTTGAAGCCTACCAGCAGTTTTGATTCACCCTTATCAGATCACATAAACTTCTTCACCAGCAATATGCTACCAGTTTGGAATCTACTCTTCTTATTACCATTTGGTAACACAATTGTGTCAAGAATAATTCTATTCGATTTCGGACATTCAACCTGATCACAATCTTTTATATAACCAATATTTATATTAAAGAAACATTGGTTAGTTTACGGTTATACCAATGGATATAGGTACTACCAGCTACTTTCTTTTTATTAGGAGAATTACATTAGCCTCCTGGAGGATTTGAACCTTTATCTTGTAATTAGACCTATGAAGCATTAACCACTGTTCTATGGATCCATAGGTCATAAGATCTTTCTTATAACTTTATTGATTATTATTATTATTATTATTTTTTTTTGAAGTAGAATGGTATTAGATGTAGGGTTTTATTGAATTATAATCAATTTTGTTTATATAAACATTGTCTATTGTTATTACAATAGCTAAATGCTAGCCTATCTACTTATTGCCTCAGCAATACTAGTGATACTCTTAAAGTAGATTTATATTTTTTGGAAAGAATCTATCTAGAGAGTGGAAGTTTTATTACTAGTTTAAACCACCTAACCTATCAGTCCAATTTTTGTGAGGACCATGAATACTGCTAACTATTTCCTAAGGTTACTTATTACATCACATCTTTTGTTTACCTTAATCTTGAGGTAGAGAGACCTTGATATATTGACGTACTCCCTAGTAAATGCTTCGGTTTTGACTGCTGATTGGATTTAAACTATCAAATCTAGGGGCCTTGTGGCCAAGTGGAGTATAACTTCTTAAGAAATTCCTTAATCTTCTAGTAGACACTCCAGTTTTGAACCAGTTGGCTTAAGTTGCCAAATCTAAAGGCATAAATGCCAAGCAGGACACAACTTCTATATCTATTAAGAAGAGACCATGTTATATAAGAGTAGTATTGATTCAATGCTCTTCTTCAAAGCTTCCTTATTCAATAGTCAACAGAAAAAAAAAATATCATATGGATTTGATAAAATAGAGTACAGCCCAATCTATATATTCAAATATGTGAGTAGTTCTATGGCTTCTTTTATAGATGATTATAATAATATCATCTGGACAATTGTTATATTACTATACCTTAAAGGAAAGATCACAATCTTAACATCTGCTGAATTAGTGTATGAAATGGCTTCTTATAAGAAACAGTATATAATTGATTATGGTGCCAGATATTATATTAATCTATTCAATTGCCTTCATATGGGATTGAATTGATATCTTGTGATTTGATCTGTGAAGCATTAATCACTGTGCTATGGATCCACAGGTTATAATTTTATTAATTATAAAGTATATAACTATATATATTGATCTGTTACTATAAACAAATATATTATTTGAAAATCTTGTGATAAAAAAAACATAAGGAACTATTTGTTATAAAAAATATTAAAATATTTCAGGTTGGATTACCATATTATAAAAAAATATAGAAAGTTTGATTAAAAGAAAGAATATATTCAAATGATAAAATTATTTATATATTTCAATATATATCTTAAATATATAATTATATAAAGTATATAATTGATGTTTATGATAAAAAAAGTATTGAGATAATAATATGTGATTGGATTTGAAAATATATTATCTTTTGTTTAACAATTCTTTTTATAAGGTATAGATTCAATATGTCTATCCAGATTTAAGGCTTTCTTTTTAATAGTTGGGCATAATTTCAACAGTAATAATAAAACACTGGCATAAGTTATCAGATTACAAGGTATAACTACCTGATATTTTATTTCCATTCAAAATAAAAATTTTCTTATTTACATTGATCAAGCTTTAGCTATCTTTTTTTTTTAAGAATAGCATTGTTACTTATGAAATACAATTCTATTGTTAAAGATAATAGATAAGTTTATGTGATTGGACATTGTACAATATGATTATATTTTAAATATATTAGTAAATCTTATAACTGGAACCTGTGCAGAATATTAATTATATACTCTTTCAATCTAGTTACATTGTGATTATATTTGTTTTAATAGTATAATATTATTGTTTTGATATTTGAATTATATTATTGTAATATGAAATATAATTGATATTTTGTATTAGATAGATCTTTTAATAGAAATAAATTGGATTCAGAAAAAAAAAACTCTTTTCCAAAACTACAAATTTTTAAAAATTTTTTTTTTTTGAAAATACACTAAGAACATTTCAAGAAATATCAAAGGAAGTTTTCTAGGAAAACATCTACCAAGAAGGAATACTCTACTGCTTCCTTCCAAACCAAAGGAGGACACACAACACAGATATACAATGAATTTAAAGGAATACTAACTTTCTTTTTTATTTTTACAAATAGACATATATTTGTTTTTTCTTGCTAGGAAAGAAGGAAAAACAAAGAATACAATTCACAGTTGAATAAAGGAAAAAGTCAGCACTGCACTTCACAAGCTACTAGCCAGTCGTACATCAGATTAGATACTTCCCTAGACACTAGCAGAACTTGATATCAGTCAGATCTCATCAGGTAAACTAGACAATCTCATCACTAACACAAAGTCAAAAGGGTATTAAGACTTTCTCAAAACTGTAAATGAAAAGAAAAGAATAAATCAAAACAATATTACAATATAAACAACAATTGTCGTGCGAAAAAAATTTTTTCTGGCACCAAAAACTGGAATTAGCTTACCCTCTCCTAAAGATTAACAGTAGTACAAACATATACTTTCCATATTAAGCAAACATGTCAAATTTTGGGCTTTAAAGCAAAATGCGTATAAAACAACAACACATAATCAAGAAAACAATATCAGATACAAATAACGTATCCTGATTCCAAGTTAACTTAATAGTGAAACAATACAACAACTGTTAGATATATTAAACAACATACGTAACAAACAAAGGATTGTATGTATTAATACACTAACACTGTGATACAGTAGAATAACAATGTGTCAACAAATAGGTCACATGTCAAAACATGTCTACAAGACAACACAACAAGGAAACAGAATGCATCACTACAACTATACAATAACACAACAATTGGAAAAGCATGCCTAAATACACAAGATATTATTAGATCCAACCTGTAGTATCAAAGCAACATGTGACATAATACTTGAATATACAATACAACATGTCATATAGTACAAGCACATATGATGAGTCCATATAACTTAGTATAGAGGCAGCACAAAGACAAGGGGAAATAATTGAATGTCTCCTTACACTCAAAGATGATCACCACGTGGATGATTAAGCATAGTTTCTCAAAATAATGCACAATTACCATTAGAAAATCGAAACAGAAAAGATTGATTTAGGAATTTTTTTCAACATTACCATTGTTGATGAAATTTTTTTTTAAATTTTATCAATTTTAGTTATATTTTATCATATATTATTATAATTTATTATCATTTATTATTTTTACATATATTTTATATTAGCAAAGTAATATTTCTCTCAAGAATTCTCAAAACGCCTATATAGTTTTGAATGGTGCAGCTAATTCGGAGCGTCATAGCTCGAAACCTAACTTGTAAGGTTTCTTTGAGGTTCTAAGTAACTATTTGCGAAAAGACTAGAGAAAGACTTTTTGTTAAGAGCTCAAAAACGATTAACATAGTAGAATTTTGAGTAATTTTGATTCTTGTCTTACGGATGAGAATTTTCTTTGCAGATCGCCCAAGTGTAACAAAAATAATTCTTTAGCCATTCTTTGTGTAAAGTAGATGAATCACACATAAATATTTATAGTAGAGCGATTGACAATTGACCAAAACATTATAAAAAGGCTGCATTTTTCCTCAGCCTTGAATAGAGAACATCTTGGACCATAGTTTAGAAACATTGAATTCTTATAATATTTTGTAATGTTCTTATAATTTTCTTTAATAAATTATCATTTTTATCATATTTTTGTTCTTATATTTTTATTTCTTTTCTTTTGAAATTCATTTTTGTATATTGCCATCTTTTGATTCCAATATCAGGGCAGAGTTGTGAAATCTGACTGAAACAATAATATTCAATTATTTATGTTAATTTATTTGATAATGTTTGAAACAGAACATATATTAAATAAATTAAATCATTGAGGGTTGAATATTATTTTTATCAGTGATTTTGAAGTCTGTCAGGTGAGGGACTGAAAGTTTCAATATACTAACTTGTGAATTTTTATCTTCTTTTGATTTCTGTTGATATTTCTTTGAATCTTTTTTTTTCTTTTTCTTTATTCTGTTTCTATTTTCTTGTATTTTATAAAAACACACTGTTCACTGCGAGTCTAAATTGATACATTTCTCATTTTGCTCTCCCAAGGCAATAATACCATGCTAGACACAATTACTGCAAAAATAATGAACATCGATTCCAGGCAGATCGTCAAAGCAGATATTATATGCAAGTATACAAAAGACTTATAGATCAAGAATGAGATGTACATGGATGCCCTTGATGAACATATTGTTACAAATCCCCTGGATAGACTTACCATCTCTACAATACTTAGACCAAGTGATCACAGCCTGAAAAATAAGGATCCTAACAATTCTGTATTCGATTCCATTCGATTTCAGCTTTTATAGTAAATTTAATAGATGGGTTATAATCTACTTATGTTTTTTATATATATGCGAGTCCATGTAAGTCTATACAATTTCAATTTTCGGAACCATATTGCAAAGTAACCTCTCAATAGTAGAAATGCCACCATACTCAATAGAAATAGAAATATCCAGTTCCCTGCAAGAATAATCCAGTATACAAGAAATTGTAATGATAGATATAGAAGAAATATAAGAAAAAGTAACAACAGACACCACATATACACATAAGAACAAAATAACAATTGACATACTCGATGATATCAGAGACATCACAAACTATCAAACAAGAAATAGAATTACACAATCTACCAATCCTTTCTATATAACAGAGAAAGGAATATTTATAGTTGATATTCTAATGGCAAACATATCAGGCAAAAACAAGAAAAACAAATCAATTATCTAATACATACCTTTAAACTATCAAAGACAGAGAGGAATCTCATTAAGACCAAATTTATTAATGGAAATTACTGATATACAATCCATTCAAACTATAACTGGATCTTATAGGCTGTATAGAAAAGATAAATAACAAAAGAAATAGTAACTTCAAGATCTTATATATCAAAGAAAGGCCAGAAGAAGAAAAAAAAAAGAAAAAAAAAAAGAAGAAGAAGCGTCACAACAACATAAAGACAGAATGACACAACATATCTTCTCATCACCGATTGTACAGAAAAAGCAAAAGTCAACTTCAGCTGACCCAACTGAATTTATTAACATATATAACCTAAGTAATAAAACCTTTTCCTATGGAATTGGCATGCTAATTGGAACCTTTTCTGGAAACAATAGGAAAGAACAATTGGACATAATCAGAAAGACTTTCATAATTCCTATTGAAAGTATCCATATTAATATAGAACATATCAACGGAAATGAATAGTTTACTGGCTATTTTGAAAAAAAAAAGAACAGAGAGTTATATATCAGTGAACTAAACAGAAAACATAATAATACTAAGGAGCCCTCTACTGGAGATCTGAAAATTATTATATTAGAAGAGCTTATACCAAGTAGAAAGCATATCAAAACTGCACAACAAACATCCAGTAATCCTACTAGGAACAATTTGCAATTCAAAAATAAAGGAAAGGGCAAAGAAACAATCACAGATGAATTAAACACATACAGTTCTGGACTACACAACTCAGAAGTGACAATCAAAATCCTGGATATCCCTTGTAATTTTGTCATATATAGAATAAAAGAGGCTATAAAAGGCTATGGTACAATCATACAATTCAACACTCACACAGAAGAGCGGAGCAATATAAAATAGCAACAGTAATTTTCAGGAATATTAAAATCAACTTGAGAGAAGTATGGACAATTCCAATGGGCAAAATAATGGTGAGAATTGTACCATATCAAGATCTTGAAAAAACATTCACACAAAAAAACAAGTTTACTGCGAGGCTCTATGGCATAAAGGAGAATACATCTGCTATAAGAATAATAAGTGCAGTCAAACACACTAAAGCAAAAACTGTATACATATCCTTAAACAGCAAAACAGGAAAAAGGAGAAGATTTGCAATCATAGAATTCAAGAATAACTAAAGTCTCAATCAAGCGATAACAAGTCATATATATCTCTTTGGAAGTCAAATATGGTGAAGTACTAAAGACAACTCCAAGACTCTAGGAGAAAAGACATCGAATATGCAAAATCACTACAAGATTTTTTATAAAAACCCAGATAAGACAATAATATAGAGCAATTGGTAACAAGCTACAAAATCCCAGCATTGCAATTATAATATAAAGAAATATATCAAAAGAAAAAAATGAAAGAAGGTTAAATACAGTAGTGGCATTATCCAAAGATTTGACAAATGCACTAGTTCAATTAGTTGAACAGTTAAACTACTTCAATACTAGATTAGCAAATTTAAAAAAAACATATTCAATAGGAAAAGTTAGAGGGCATCCAAACTTATCCTAAAAAGTGGTTATGGTTGAATACAGGAAAACTGCTCTTGAGTTCTGGTTAGACTCAGATATAGAAGCAGAGGAAATACAAGACCAAATGAATTTGACAAGTCCCAATTCTTTGAATATAACATTTACCAACTATATACAACACTTTATTTTATTTTTTTTTATTATTTCGACTAGCAGGGCCTTACCCAGCCGTAGGTGACCTAGGTCCACATATGTATCTTACACGTTTTTACACAGG
>CAJVPV010003884.1:0-10677 GCA_910591835.1 Acaulospora morrowiae | reverse complement strand
TTCTGCTCGCTTGGCTGGTTAAAACCAGTATTGTTTTTAAGAAAAGTGTATAGACTTTATTATCATAAAGACAAAAATTTTTTGAAAACATCTGTTTTTTAGGTTGGCAAAAGGATTAGCAGAAAAAGTTTTTAACAATTGCTAAGAATATTAATTAATTAATAAAATATTAACTTATATATAGATATTTTATTATATAAAATTTTATAAATATTTATTATTGATTTAAATAAAAAATATATAATAAATAATTGCAATATTTTTATATATGTAGGTATTTAATCTTTCTTTCTATTCCTATTAATTTTCTTTATTATATATTAAATTAAATTTAAAAAGTAAATATATAAATTTTAATTATAACTTAAAAGCAAACCTGTATACTTGGCTGCAATATCTTTATATAATTGGATATTATATAAATATTTTTAGCTTTCTATTAAATACTATTTAAGATTTAGTATAAAGCTTTAATATTTTTATTTTTTGTTATTTGAATGGTTAAAAAATTAAAATAGATAAATCAATTTTTATATTTTATGTTAAATTTTTCTTAAAAAAAAAGATATATATTAGTTGAGTAAAGTTTTAAAATTGTTATAATAAGTAATTAATTATAAATAAAAAAAGTTTGGCTAATAATTACATTAGTTTTAAAAATATATACATATACAGTATATGGATAATTATTTTTGAAAGCAACAAAAATACTAGATATGATTTTTTGGATCTAACTTTTAACAATACATATATAATATAAATTATAGAATTATACCAGAAAATTTCCAGTCCACCTTCAAAAATAATTACCCATATATACAGTAAATAATAAAATGAATTTTTAAATTTAAAATAATATCTAAATAACAATTTCAATATAAAGCATTTTTTTAAAATATATATTTTTTATAATTATAAATAGTTTTTTTAAATGTTTTATATATTTGAAATCAAGTTTAATTATGTATTTAAAAAGTGAAACATAGTAAATACATTTAATATATTTATATTTGTAAAGAATTATATATATATTGTTAAATCTGTATTATAAAATAGTAATAATGTAATAAATATATGGATATTATTTATTAGCTATTACTCTATAAATTAAATTACGTAATTAAATATTTTAAATAAAAAAAATTTATTTTATATACAATTTTTTGTAGCATATACTGTCCGTATTAGAATGTTACTTTTGCTATATATAAAATAAATTATAGGATATTCTTATTTGATATCATGAAAACATTATCTGTCTTTCATGTATTAAGATATATTACGCATTTTGTGTAAATAACATTTTAAAGAAGGTATATCTTTTCATTATATATCCAAGATAGGAATTCGTATAATATATATAGATTCGGGTTAGCAAATCATTACAATTAAAAATTAATTATGGTACCTTCTCTTCTACAAAACGTAGATGCTTTTTCTGAACAGGATAATACTGTAATAGTGCAAATACCACTAAATCAAGTTTGTTCACAAATTGACGATCAACCTCAAGCTTCCTCAGACACCTCGTTACGTGCACCACATTCTTCAAAAGTATCTTCGCCGCTTAAACTCAGTTATATTCCTGAACCTATTTCAGAATTAGAGGAGGACATTCAACTTAGCAATACCGAAAATATTGTAGTAAATGATAACGATGCCGAAAAAGAGGTCTTAGAATCACCTAAAGAAAAATCTAGCAGTTCAGAAGAGAACTTTCTGAAATATGGATCTATTGAATTAATGACGAACGAGGGTCAACAAGAAGACCTTTTTGATCCCATAAACCACCTCAAAGAATTATTACAAGATCAAGCATCCGAACAAGACAATGTTCTAGAGGTTCAGTCGCATTCATTTGATACGTCATCTGACATTCCTTCAATAACGTCTACCGACGCTGAATGGCAAACTTCAAATGCGTCTGAAGTATCTTTACCCCATTCAGACGCAATAAACTTAACGTTAAGAAAGAGGCGCGTACCACCTGTAGCGTTAATTTCTGCAGATATTAGGCAAGTAAGGAGCTGTGTGCAGAGAACTAATGCTTATGGTATGAGTGAAGTTCCGCTTAAATTGTGATTTATACAATAACCAATGCGTAATTTATCATCTGGTTGAATTATAATATAGCTGCCAAATTTGAGTTGCTAAGCCAGGAAGATACTGGACTACATTTATGGCTTAATTTGAATAAGGAAAAAGAACCTCCGTTGCCTGTAAAAAGTATGTTAAATATTGTGATGTTTAATAGGATATTTTTTGACTGCTTTTTTTTACGAACATATTTGATTTATTGATTTTTCCTACATTATTTAAGATTATAAAAAAGGAAATGGAACTTTGCCAACTCTTGCGAGTACAGCAGCAAATAAAATTTATTCTAGTCCTAATATAGCCGCTAATGCTAGCAGCCAACCAGTCTTGCCAATCTCGCAAACGCTTAATAGTTCTGCTGACAGTGATACACTTGATTCATCGGCTTCCTTAAGTTCATCCAAATCTTCCAAGTCATCTGTTTCATTGCGAACATCCTTTGATATGAGTTCATTAAGAAGTCGACAATCATCTCCACCGATATCACCTAAATTCAAAGCTTCAAACTTTGCAACTCTTGCCAACCTGAGCCGACACGGAAGTTCTAACAAATCTAATCGAACCCCTATTAATATGCCCCCACCTATGATGAACGATCCTGCTAATAATTCTCCAATGAATTCGCTAAGATCGAAGAGCTCACGTCAAAGAAGATTTAGTTTTCAATCCGTTTCTTCTAGATTTAGTTTTGGATCAAATTCACCATCTTCCATTTCTAATTCTATTGAAGAAAATAACGATGCTAGTTTGTCTGGTTTGGTTGTAGATGAAGTTGCTTTAAATAAGTTATGTGATGTTTTGCCGTACGAGGATAGAGAAGTGTTGGCCAAATATCTGCGAGAAGCAGGCGGAAATGACGAGCTAATGGCGGTTAGCCTCTATATGAGAGATTTAAAAAACGGTGATATTTCATGAATTTTTTTACTCTATTTATTATTCTTTGAAATGTTGTTTTGTTATTATTTTAATTTTACATTTCACCATACAAATCAAAAAAAATAATAATCAATTATCGACGGTTTTCGGTATATATTTTGTTAAGAAACTGAAAAATTTTAGAAACCATGAAAACCATTAAAAATTATTATAATAGTAATCAATTGCAATATTGTTATTCATTATAAAAAATTTTCAACAAGTTAACTTTTTTATGAATTTTTGTTACTCAATTTTTTTTTATTATACCATTTTTTTTTTGCTTTAATTATATGCAATACACTAAATAAACTTTATTTTAAAATTTTTTAAATTATTATTAAAAAATATTTTGTTTGATAAAGAAGGAATAGCCTATTTATATTATTTATTTTTAATTAAAATTGTAAAATTTTTTTTTTTATCTTTTTCTTTTTCCTTTCCTTCTCTTTTTTATAAACTCTTTTTTAATATTTCTTTTCTATTTCTCTTATTCTTTCCCTTTTACTTGCTAAAGTTAGATTTTTCTTTCTTCCAGAAATTTTTTCTCTTTAGATCTCTTTCTTTCTTAAACTGTTGTCTTTTATCTTATCACTTCTCTAATCAGTTGACTTTTATTTTTCAAGAACTATATCAAAAAATAATGACTTTTTTCAAGTTGTAAACTTTAAAAAATTTATTTTTTCATATTTTTTTTTAAAAAAAATAAATGGTTTATCCTTTTCAAAAAATTATCATGATTATTATTACTATATTTGGCATTGTTTATTTTTTGATAGTTATACTAGATATATTTAAAAAGCTATTATACAATTATTATTATTTGAACTTTCAAGAAGTTGTATTTATAGTATCCAATTAAATAGTAATTAATATTGATATAGAATTTTACAAGTAATATACTAATATTTAAAATATTTAATAAAATAATATATGATGACTAAAGACTCTAATTATTCTATAAATAGAGCTGGTAATAACAATAAGTTTACTTCTTAACAAAATAGATCCACATATATGATTAGATAATAATATCTTTAAAAAATTTCAATACAATTCTTTTTTTTTTTTATTATTCAACTAGCATGACCTTGCCTAACATACTTTATTTAGTTTACATATATATTTCTTGTTACAAGACTTACTATCTATAAACTATTCTAGGTACATGTTTTGCTATATCGATTTGACTCCATATTAGCTTGTTGCTATTGACTTACTTTTTGACATGTGTCAAAGCTAATATGTCAAGGCTTTGTTAGTATTGTTATTATATAAAAAGTAATAAAAATTGAAATTAATTATGTTTTTTTTCTGGTCTAACCAGTTTTTAAGAGTTTTTCTTGTAATCTTCTTGTTTCTTCTGTTCTTTCGAAAGGAGATCTGTATCACCTTGTGTCTACAGCTTGAGTGACAACTTGACATCTTCATTTTTTTCCTCTTTTTTCTTTTTTGCTTATGTTTTCTTTTCTTTCCTATTACTAAAAACCTTTGCATCTGTGAGTCCAGAGTTTTTAGAGTTCCTCTGTCATTCTGTTTATAACTGTTCTTAGTGTATCTTTAATTTTTTTCCTATTGATTTGGCCTACTAGCTCAGTTAGGTTCTTTTCGTAGATTTCTTTGATTATATACCTGATGGTTTTTTCTGAGTTGTTGATAATGGATTCAAGTTGTCTTCTCCAATTCATTCTTTTTTCTTGTGTTTCTACCCTGCTTGCTATTTCTTCTTTTAATATCTACAGATATGAGGTTCTGATCTCATCCCTATAGTGTTTGCTGAATACATGTTCTGTAGTTTCCCATCTGTTGCACCAAGGGCATATTTTGTTCTTGTATAAGTCTGACCTTTTCTTGTTTAGCTTATCTTTGATAAGGAGCTCTTCATTAAGCAGTTTGTATCTAAACCCTCTGTTGTTGTAATCCTGTTGATTGGTATGAAAGCTTATAATCTTTGATGGTAACAAGCTTGCCCATGTTCTTCTCCAGTCTATCATTTTCTTATTATCTGTATTTAGCCATGCTTTGTGTCTTCTTTGTGTCACCCATGTACTGATCCATTTGCTGTTTTGTCATTGCTTCATGAATCTATTGGTTCCTATATCAAGATCTTTACCATTCCATTGCAGTATTCCTACTATCTCTTTTATGTGTTAACAGTTTGTGCCTATTATGTGTGTATGGTCTAGTTCATTGTCTTCTTTTGCTAACTGGTCTGTGCGATCATTATATTTTTCCCTTGTATATGCTTTGATCTTTTTTAGTATTGTTATTGCTGTTCTATCTCTGATCTTTTCATAAATAAGAGTTGTTGTGAGTATGTTTGTTCCTTTTGCTACCCTTTGTTTCACTGTAGTTACTGATTGTATTACCTGAATCGCACACTGGCTGTCTATAAATATGATTGCTTCTGTTTTTGAATTGAGAAGTGTTATCACTGTGAGTATTGCCATTAACTCTGCTTTTGTAAATGATGGAAATCCTTTGCATCTGCCTTTGAATTCTATTTCTTCAAGTATTTCTTTGTTGATAATTATGCTTCCTACCTCCATTCTTATCTGATTGTTATTGTACTTTTCCATGGATCTATCT
The DNA here is from genome assembly GCA_910591835.1 of Acaulospora morrowiae. NCBI lineage: Eukaryota > Fungi > Glomeromycota > Glomeromycetes > Diversisporales > Acaulosporaceae > Acaulospora > Acaulospora morrowiae. Next base: position 5,076 of record CAJVPV010003884.1, on the reverse strand, counting down.
ATGTATACTTTGATAAGTTTCCAATCTTGTATATGTTTCTGGATTTGTTTAAGTTTTTGTTTAATTGAGTTCTGCAGTTTTAATGTCTTTAGATTCAGTGTGTTTGTTATTGATTTGTTACTGCTGTTATTGATTTCTATGTAAATCTTATTCTCCTCTTCTGGTATTGAATTGCTCCACTTGTGCATCTCTCTGATTAAGTTTGGTGAGATCTGTATTCGTGACAGATTTCCTATTATCTGATTAAAGAGTTTTGAGCTCGTTTTTGTTGTTTTGTCTAGAAGTGTAATTGCCTCTTTTAATTGTATTCTTCAGGTGCATATGTTTGTTTTTCTTCCTATATTCATATTGTATCCTTTACATTTTTCAATTGGTGAGTCATCTTCTATTCTTGTGAAGTGTTGTGCTTTAAATGAGTTTTCCAGGACTTTGACCTGTTTGTTTACCTTTTCTATATATATACTTTGGTTAATAATTGCAGACACATATCTGTATTTGCAAATGTTCTCTTGATTTGCCAGATCACAGGTGGCAAATGTATTTATTGTTGTTCTGGGAGAAGAGATGTTTTTGTATTCTTGTTGTTATATAATCTTCTTGAACCAGTTGGGTTTTTGTCCTATATACTTTGTTCCTGTCCTGGTTTTAAAGTGTATCCATGTGATGCAATATGAATTGGTAGTATTCATCATTTGTGTTTTCTTAAGTTGGTTTTGTTCTTGTCATACCATTCGTATATCATATGTTCTTCGATCAGTGTCCAGTTGTTCTGAGGTAATGGTGATATCAATTTATGTGTTGCTGTCGACCTTATCTGGAGGTTGTTTAGTTTCAATATATTCAGGATCTGTGTTGTCAGGTTTCTGCGTGAAGCTGTTGTGGTATTATATTCAGCCTGCAAAATGTCTTTGGTGGTCCATGCCCAGTTCTGTAGATGCTGTAACTAAAGATGAGTCCCTAAATTAAAGACAAGGACATAATTCAAATGTCCCTCACTATTAAAAAAGTTTTTTTTTAAATATAAGGTTAAAAAAAAACTATATACAAAGGTTTTTTGCAATTTAGGACACTTGATTCAAGTGTTTTTTGAATTATGTCCCTATTAAAGTAATGAATAAATAATTATATCCTTTCAAAAGGGACATAATTGATTTGCGAAATTTTATATACTAAATAGTTTAGGGACCTATTCTTAGCTGTAACCTTGTTCTTGTAATTTGTCTCATGATATTCATCTCATTGAGATTTTGGAGCTATCTTGTAGTTATTAATTTAACTTGTTTGTTATATATGTTGAAGATTTTGTATTCTGTGTAAAGGTAAATTCCACTATTGATTGTCATTATTGGGAAAGCTAATTTATGCTCAAAGAGCACTATGATCTTGCTGTTGATTGTGTTGCATTCTTGTTGGAAAAGGATTATATCCTGAATTAGATATTCTAGTGCTGGAGTAAGCACTTGGTTGATGATATATCTGTATTGTTTGTCTATGATTTTTTTTGATTGTAGTCGTCTCATCATAAAAGTTGTTTTGTTCTTTATTAGTTGTTTTTGATGTCTTTTGGATCCTGAGCTTGTTATCCATGTGCTCAGGATTTTAATTGCTGTTTTTTTGCTCTGTGCAGTGATTGACTTTGCTTGAAATTGGATGGTGAGTTGTTGAGTATTGTTAATAGTCAGCAGTGTTGATTTATTGGAGTTGATCCTTAAGCCTACAATGTTTGCGTAGCTGTTTATCAGATCTGCAATCTTCTACATATTTTTCTTTGAATTGGTAAACCATGTTGTGTTATCCATATATGAAACTGATGATATGTATAATGTGTGTCTATTCCATTGTCCAAAGCATGTGGTGGATGTTTTTGAATCCATTTTGTACTCTAATTTTGATTTTTCTATTTTTGTAATAAGTAGGTCATAGTAAATGCGCCAGAAAAGAGGGGATATTGTGTTGCCTTGATCTATTCCCTGTATAATCTGAAAAGGTTCAGTGAGTCCATGTTGTGTAATTACCTGGGTGGTTTGACTTGTGATGCAGTTCATGATTATTTCTTGAATAAAATATGAGATCTTAATACGGTTCATTGCACTGTTGAGTGTTATATGCTTTATTGAGTCATAAGCCTTGCTAATGTCTTGGCTTAGTATCCAAAGTTCTTTTCCTGCCTCTTTTGCTTCTTCTATGATATGGTTGATGATTATTATCGATTCGTATGTGTCCCCTCCTAAAAGTCCTGCCCAGTTGAGAAGGGATAAAATCTAATGTATTGTTAAGACTTGTGCTAGTTTTTTGTTGATGATCTTTGTGAATACTTTCTTAATTGTCTCCAGTAGTGCTATAGGTCTGGTCGAGTTGAGATTATACTGCCAGTTTGAAGTCTTTGGGATTGAATAGATAAGGCTATGTTGCCATTTCTTTGGAATTTCTTTTGTTTGGAGAATTCAATTGAAGAGTGTTGTTAATCTAGTGAGGCCTGTGGGGCCATTGTGTTTGAGTGTTGCATAGTTTATCTGGGATTTTCCAGGTGCTGATTCGGCTTTGACTTTTTTGATTATCTTTTTTACTTCTGTGGGGGAGATCTCCTGGGTGCATGTATCATACCAATTGTCTGAGATTTTCACTTTTGGAAGAAACTCCTGTCTCCATTTGTCTAGATTTACTTCTGTGGGTGGCGTGTTGTCCAGGGGTTGTTTTAAGTGTCTTGTTACTTCCTGTTTGATCTCTTCAGGATCTGTAATTACTGTGGAGGAGTCTTTCTGGGTAATTATTTTCTTAAACAGGATATTGTTATGTTCTTTTTGAAGAATTGAGCAGATCATTTGTTTTTTGTTAGTTGAGAGATATAAACATCTTTTTTCTGTATTATTTTGTATTTTCTCATGAATTCCTTTATTTGTTAGTATTTTAAAGCTTTTGTATGTTGTCTTTCAGAATTGCTTGACTTCTTCCAGTCATGCTTTTGCTGTTGGTGTTTGGTGGTTTGTCTCTTGCCAAGGTGGTTTTTGGATAGTGGTTGATATGTAATTGATATTTTGGATCGATTTGTGTATACTTGCCACTATCTATGGTGATTTGATATTATATTTGAAGTATTGTTTTCCCTTGCTGTAGAGTTTTCTAATTTCAATTATTTCTTTTTCCACTAGGCAAAGCTCCTTAATAATTGTAGTATTCCTCTTGCTTCTCCTGTTTTTAATTTTAGGGAGGTGATTGGATCTAGCTTTGTTGATAGCTGGCCATGTCCTGTTCCAGAGCTTGTTGGAAGAGATGCTGTTTGGGTCTGTGTGTTCATCTTGCTATAGAAGGATTTGGTGAAGTTCTTTTTGAAAGTTTTTCCAATGTTTCACTGATGCCCTTATTGTGATATATCTGACTTTTTTTTGTTTGTTTGTTACTATTTTTGGAATTGTGAATAGATTTGGGATAAAGATGGTTGTTTGAACAATGACATGGTCACTGTTTGTTATCATGGCTCCTAAGCTGATTTTTGCTTCTGTTAGATACCAGTTATTGTGATCAGATATCCAAATGTAGTCTAGTCTCGATGCTGCGTTTCTGGAGTTTATTCAGATAAATCCTAAGTTAAATGAATTGAGAGTCCTATAACAGTCAGTATAGTTGAGATTTTGTAAAACCTGAAGTGTTGTTGAGGTGGGGAGTTAGGAGTTTTGTTTTCTACTGGTTGATGATTGTTGGTTTTTCTGTGAGTTTGCTACTGAGTTAAAATCCCCTAAGATAATTGTTTTCTAGTTTTTTTCATGTTTCTTTAAAATTTTGTCTTCTATCCATTTGTTTACTTTTATCTTTTCTTGGCCATCTCCTGCTAGTATATATACTCCTATGATACCAATGTGTTCTTTTTCCTTAAATTGCAAGTCGGCGCTTATTCCTCTCCTTGGGTATTCCGTGATTTTATCTATGTGTTTGCCAATATCTTTTTTAATTAGGAATACAACTCTAGCTTTTTTGTTATTGTTGCTCCAGGTTATGTTATATGTTAAGTGTTTCCAGTATTTGTGGTCGTCACTTTGTATATGTGTCTCTGTAAGAAGAGCAATATTAATGTCTCAAAAAGTACAGTATGTAAATATTGTCTATTATTTGGTGGGATCATTAAGACTTCTGATGTTGTGTATTAAGATTTTCCATGATGTGATAGTTTGATAATGAAAGGATAAGTTGTTGTTTAGTAAGTTATTTCCAATGTGTGTAGGTGTTAACCTCTTGGAATATCGCTTATTGGATCTGATTTTGTTGCGCATCTTGATTGTTGGATTGGAGGTTTGTGTTTGTTGTGATGTCAATGAATTGGTTGAGTGTGCCTACTACATTTTGAAAGGTGTTATTGATGTTTGTTATCCATATATTGAGGTTAAGTTGTTGTTTCCTAATGTCTGAGTTATCTATTACTGGGCTTGTTGCTTGTTTTTTCTGTTGGTAGTTAAAGTCTCTTGGTTCTGGGATTTCTGGTCATGATGGGTTTTGGTTCAGGTATCTTTTGCCTGCATCAATGGCTGCTTCCATCTGTTTTTCATTATCTATTGTATAATAGTATGCAAAATCTTCTAGATTATTGATTCTGGTGTTGAGATCAGTAATTGTTTCTTTGATTTGTTTTAGCTCTGCTCCTATTGTTTAAACTGCCTTGAGGACTTCTGTTAATGATAACTGAAGATTGATCATTGTTACTAGATTTTTTGCTGTTAGGTTTGATGATTTGTTAGAGATTTGTTTGGCTATATGTACAAATGATCCTTTGTCTGCAAATTTGCTAGTAGCCTTGTTAAATTGTTCCTGAGCCCTAAGCTGGTCTTGGTTTCCTATCTTTTGTGTTTGCTGGTTTGCAATTTTTCTGATTTGTGTTGTTCCTTCTGGTTTGAAACATTGGTAAAGTACCTTGTATCTTTTTGCTTTTTCTTTAAGTGCTTGTTGTTTTTCCTGATGCTTGGCCTTGGTTATGCATTATACTATCAGGTGGTCTGGTGAGTTACAAATTCATTGCTGAAACTGTCCAATTTTTATAAACATCACTACTTAATTGCCACTTAATAGTTACTTAATAGTCAAATAATA
>CAJVPV010003883.1:0-10678 GCA_910591835.1 Acaulospora morrowiae | reverse complement strand
AGGAAGGAGAAGCTGTTCTGAGCGGGGAGTACAGAAAACGGATAGAGGATCTGAATGGCAATGGATTAGAGAATAGGTTGCAAATGACGTCATTTGATTTTCATACAGTCTGTAAAAACAATTGTGAAAATGTGAATCTGTTGCGTAATGAGATCGAGGGAAAATTAGAATCTTTCGCGTTCTTTGTTATAGATGTAGAATCGAATACACCTATCTTTTATCAAAAAGGTGTATTTAGAACGAACTGTATGGATTGGTATGTGTCCCCCAAGTCATTTTATCATGCTTTTTTCCTCGAATTCCGGAAAACTAAGCAAAGCTTAATTTATTCATGTAAAAAAGTCTGGATAGGTATGTCGACTAGTAAACCTGGTTGCCATGATTCCTTTTTTGACTCGCCCTTAGTGATTATCCCTTTTCTTCCGGGTTAGAACGAACATTGTCCAGACGGTTATATCCAAAGCTTCTTTGGAAATTTATCTAGGACAAATACAACCTATCGATTTTCCCGAAGTTGCGACTCTATACTCTCGACATTCTTATTTATGGGCAGAAAATGGTGATAGTTTATCAAAGATATATACTGGTACAGGTGCTCTGAAATCAGAGTACACTCGCAGTGGAAAGTATACATGGGCAGGTGCGATTTCGACTTTCAATTGTGTCGTCATATGTACGCCATATCGGCGCCATCTTATTTGTGTTTGCTACATATTTGTGTTGTGTTAAAGGAGTTTTGAATGATGCTACCAAAACGATGAATAGATTTTACATTAACAATTTTCAAGATAAATCAAAGCAAGAAGTCATTGATATATTGCTTGTAAGTGAATTGCGACCTCAACAATAGCTTCTTAAGGTCGGTCATTAACGTGTATACATTTTTAATAAAGGGAAAGCTTTTGAACTCCAAGGCAATCGAAATTCACGATCCGGTGAACGAAATGGTTCGTCTAGACATGCAGAATAGGTACTTTACAATTTACATTTAAATCGATGGTCTGCGGGTTTTCATTGATGGATTGGTCGTCGATTTTTGTCAAACTTGATTTTGTAAAACAGACTGAAGGACTTTTCGGAAAAATCAACGATAAACGTTTTCGTCGGTACTTACAATTTAAACGGGTCTCTACCTTCTGGAGAATCGCTTGTGCCATGGCTTTTTGCTTTTAGCGATTGTATGTAATTTAATTGCTTTATTATTTCTTTAGAAATGAAACACTAAAACATATGCACTTAATTTTTAGATGCGCCTAGACCACATCTATTCGTAATTGGTTTTCAAGAAATTGTTGAGTTGATGCCTCAACAGGTATAGTAAATAAAGACATCGTTTGAGCGTACTTTATTGATGAAATAAATACACTGTATTCTAATATGTTTTCACGTTTAAATTTGAGTGACATTAGATAGTATCGGCTGACCCGGAGAAATTGTAAGATTGAAGTTGTGACCATCGGGATTGGTTTTATATATTATGATTGCCATGTTCTTATAATTGATCAAATTTTTCAAGGCGCATTTGGGAACGAGAAATAAGTAGGACGCTTAACCAAAAATTGGATCAAGATTTCGAATATGTAATAATAAGGTCCGGTCAGTTGGTTGGAACGGCATTGGTAATCTACGCGAGGGCTGACATTGTATCAAATATACGTAACGTTGAATACATTATGAAAAAGGTAGACTTTTCTATGACGCGATGTTTAGAATGTAATATATGTATTAATCAAATTGGATATTCAGACAGGTTTGGGTGGAATGGCAGGTAACAAGGGTGCAGTCGCTATCCGTCTCGAATATAATGACACTAGCATGTGTTTTGTGACCGCACATTTTGCTGCCGGTTAGTATTGGAATTATAATTCTGCGCATTATTTTGACTTAAATTCAATTAACGCTAATCTGTAACGTGATTTTTCAGGCCATTCTAATTGTGAGGATAGAAATAGAGATTATATGACGATCAATGAAGGCTTGGTTTTTAGAAATGGTCGCAAGCTCAATCATCACAAGTGAGTTGATCCATCGATTCATATGATTTTTAAATCATTTCCTATTAACTAATGCCGAATGCATATTCAGTTACGTCATTTGGTTGGGAGACTTTAATTATCGAATATCTTTGGATAACGATAAGGTAATTCCACTTTTTCCGGAATGTTATTCACTTGCAAGGAACAGGAATATGTTAACACATCTCGAATGTTAGGTTCGAAGACTTGTCGCAACCGATTTTACAAAATTGTTGAGTGAAGAACAGGTATAAGTTTGTCCATGATCGCATTGAGTTCTTTTTCAAATGAAAATTAAGTTCGTCCGTCAATTTTTAGCTGATTAGAGAAAACACAATGGGACGTGTATTCACCGATTACATTGAAGGTCCCATCACATTTCCCCCTACTTATAAGTATGACAGTAATTCGGATGAATATGACACAAGGTATTTTAAACTCGAACTTGAAAGCCTTCAGCATGCATTGCTAAATGCTAAGAATTATTATTATTATTATTATTATTATTTTCGATTAACCTATGTTTAGTGAAAAGCAGCGAATACCTGCGTGGACGGGTAAGTGTTTTGATGTGCGTCCATGCTACGATTTGTTTATTACCACTGTATTGAGAGAAACGCTTTCATATGTAGATCGAATTTTGTACTGTGATAATAGAGGGGTAAGTGGCAAATGATTAATAAATAGAGGTGATTGCTTTAATATTGGATCACCAAGTTTTACCTAACACTTTACGTAGATTCGGCAGATCGGATATACCAGAGCAGAAATAAGAATATCCGACCATAGACCAGGTATAGACGTATTAGCATGTCGCTTTTGAGGGACTTTGCGTTATCTACTGTGTTAACTGTTTAGCAAAATTTTTTTATAGTTATGGCACTATTTGACATTGAGGTGATTAAATATGACGAAGAGGAAAGAGAAAAAATTAGTCGAGAACTCTATTTGGAAAAGTTAAAGGCTGTGTCGAAGTATGATGACAGCACACACAATATAAAGAAGGGAACGGATCATGAGAATTCTAATGATTCCAGTAAAAACTGGAGTAAACTCGCAAAAAACGTTAAGAGGGTTAATGATCCGGTGATAATTGATCGTATTACAGAAGATATCAATCATAAGGATTTAACTGGAACTAATGGTAAAAGAAGTGTCGCAGAAAAGATTGATAAAAATGTTGGTCCGGCTGTTGGTATTCTTATCGACCTGTTCGACGAAGATAAGGGTAACAAACGTTAGTAAATTTAACATTAGGTGTTTGAGAGTTGTCTCTTGCTCGTCCATTTGATGATCGTTTCATTTATCTAGAGACTGTGCTTCCTCAGAACACTGAACGGGCTCGAAGGTTAACAAATGACTTGGGTATGTTTTTGCAATATACTTTTTACCTTTCCGCCCGATCAATTTTACTGAAAGTCAAACTTTGCTGTAGCACCCGAATCGTCGATGGTTTCAGACAGAGATATTAAGAATCGAGGGTTGCATTCTCCGAGTGATAAATTAAAACATAAGGAGAAACCGCCAATACCCGAAAAACCCTCAAAACTGTCTCAGAAAAAATCACCACCATCATTGCCACCACGTAAACCATTAGTAACACCGAAATCAGAAAAAGCTGTCACTCTAAGAAGGGACAATACATCATTTGATAGCAATGTTCCTTCACAGACCGCTAAACCTGCAATACCTAAAAGGTATGAGAAGTCTAACAGCATCCCAAGGAGAAATTCTTTTGATGACGATTGGCCGTCACATTATGCGAAAAAAGTCGTGTCCAAACATAATAGCGGGTTATATGACAATCCAAGAAAAAATATGTTTGTTGAAGATGATGACGTATTTTTGGCAAGGGCCCCAATGTTCAATAAATTTTCCACAAACAACGGTTTTCCAACTGAAGTAAAATTAATCAGGAAACAAGGTATTTCATTGTTTAATTTTAGCTAATTACAAATTATTAATTTGTATGATTTGCAAAATTTTTAATATTGGAAATTATATTATTAATGAATTTCATTATTAACTTCAGATTCGAAGAAACCACCTCCGATTAAACCAAAACCCAAGTCGATTAAAAATACATCCCCTCAAGAGACCGAGGCATTAAATGATAGTAATACATTGATTGACGTTTCTTCTAATGACTCCCCGTCGAATCTGAGGCAAACGTGTAAGTAATATCAATTATTGTTGAAATTATTACATCATTTATTTCACCATTGAAACTAAAATGCACGCATTCACGCATATATATATATTCTTTTGAATGGATTGAACACACAAGCGATGCCTAAACAAAATGGCAACGGGAATAATATTTGGACACCGTTGACACCGACAAGAGTGAACGAAATAATAAATCATCAAAAATATTCTTCGGCCTAGTTTGAGCGGTTGTCTATGTATTATAGACACTGTTTTCGTTTATTTATTATTTATTTTAAAATTTAATATGTAATATGTATTATTATCAGGTTGGTATGTATTGGTGTATATTTTGTTATTTAAAGATTTATTATTGCGCGAAAAAGTTTCATGGAATTTTTAAAGGTACGGTAAAAAAAACAATTGTTTATAGAAAAAGAAAAAAACTTTTTTAAAAAATAACAAAGCTGGAATTTGACTGTTAATTGTAAATTCAATAATTGAAATGGTTTATAATAGATTGACAGGATGCTAAGCAATGTCAATGTACATGTAAAATTACTAACCACCAACATCTGTTCTATTCATACAAAGGCATTTCTAAGGTAGAGTTTTACGTGTATTATGCAGTATATGCTTTAAATCATTTGACATATTGTATGTATTTAGTAGCAAATATTTATCTCCAACGCTAAATAAAGAAGAGCGCATATATATTATCCCTTAAACTGTATTGTAGGCAAATTTGCCTACAATTTTTTTATTAACAAAATCACTTTATATTTTCTGATACATGTTACTCTTTAATTGTGCATTCATTTATTATGTATTTTAGTTCATTTAAATCTCCAAAACAAGATTAATCTTTTTTCTTAATGGTTAAAGTGCAAATAACATAATAATATTCTTCTCAAAAATGCATCACAAAAATAAATGTCAAATTTGCAAAAAATTGACCTACAGATTAAGGGATATGAAAAATACTGTAATGCTGTTTGCAGCAAGTTAAAACATGTTCTAACCAATACATTTAAAAATCAACGAAATATTAAAGTAAAATTTTACCCATCCCTCGTCACAGACGAACTCATTCATACATAAAAAACTTAATTCTTCATTATGTTTCAAGAATTCAATATCTAAATCAATTTATCACTAATAACTCTGAGTAGGTTAATCTTAGCTGCTTGACATCATCTTTGATATGAGTGGATTTTATTATTTATTTTCCTATACTATTTTGATGGTGCATGTAGGTAAGCTAGCATTAAACTTATTGACTTAGCATGTCATATAAGAAATGCTGTCACTTTCTTCATGTATAAATCCTTACATTTTTATAATTAATAAAATGATAATGTAAAAAAACAAACCAATTAAAAGATCGTCATGCTTTAATAACTTGCAAATATTTTCAATGATTCTTAGAAGGCTCGTTAGAAGACACGGGTACCAAGTTGGAGTGGCACCATTCATTTGTTAATTAGAATGATTTTGTGGACAAGAGATACCTCTTATTCATATAACTCGGATCGGAAAATCCTTTATCACAGAAAGCGAAATAGAATCTCTTATCTACATTATATAGGCAAGAAATGATATACAAAGCTTAAAAAATACTTGAATACGCATAAAGGTATAATGGCTAATGTGCATTTATTTATTGTATTTCTATAATATACTTTACATTCCGTATAGTCCATATAATATTTAGTTCAGAGTGTAAGCATAGGACTACATACTTCTACGCAATATGATAAAAATGTCTGCGCTCCCCCGCTCAAGAATTGAGTCAATGATATACAATCTGAAATAGCAATCTTATAAACTCCGGACTTAACATCGACATCCATTTTTCTTGTATATAATAAGTTACAGTATATTAATGTAAATAAAATCTTATATTTAATATTTATATCAATTAAAAATATTGTAACTTGGTATAGAAGTTACAAAATTATATATTCAGTATATCTTTAATATTTGTTGAAAAAGATTTTCATACTTTTATATACTGTATCTATTTAATAGTACTTACTGTATATAGTCTCAATTGAATTTAAATTTGGAATTTGAGTTGATTATCAAAAAAAAAAAACGTTTATATAAAAATTTTTTTAATAATTTATTAATTATTAATCAAAATATTATATTTAAACAATGATTTGTTTGAATTTCAATATATTTTAATTTTTTCTTATTAACTTTTTGAAAATAAATTAAAAATTCAATGTTATAATTAAAGATGGGTCCCTAAATTAAAGGCAAGGACATAACTTAAATGTTTCTTATTATTAAAAAAGTTTTTTTTTTAATATAAAAATAAAAAAAAATTATTTATAAAAATTTTTTGCAGTTTAGATTATCCAATTCAAATATCTTTTGAATTATGTTCCTATTAAAATAAAGAGTAAATAATTATGTCTCTTTCAAAAGAACATAATTAATTTGCAAAATTTATATACTAAATAGTTTCGGAACACATTCTTAATTATAATAAATATTTATAAATAATTAATATTATATTTTTTTATAATTTTTAAATTCTTAAATAAAAACTCTTTTCACTAATCCTTTGCCAACTCAAAAAACAAATGTTTTCAAAAATATTTTTTATTTTTGATAATAAAGTCTATATATTTTTCTTAATATTTTACTTCCTAAAGGCTAATACTTTCTTTATTTGTTCATTTTTTTTCTTATAAACTTTATATATCTCAATAACAAAATAAATAAAATTCTATATATTTTGTTAATGGTAAGAATACTCTATTAAAAAGAAAAAACTTATCAAAAAAACATTTTTTATTATATTTTTCTTAGAATTGAAACTCTAGAAAAGTTATTACTAATAAATATAATTCTCAAATACTATAAAAACCTTAAGTCTACTATAAATATAGAATCTTTGATCAAAGCAAGTAGATAATTTAGTAATAACTACTTTTCCAAATATATATTCTTTTTTACCAATTATATACCTGTGATAGAACTTTCAAGTATATCAAAATTTTTTTGATTTTTTCTAAAAAATTTTACTTATCTTAGTATAACTTTGAATTTTTTGTTTTACCAGATTTTTTGATTAGTAATTGGTTGAAATCTTGAATTGATTGATTAACATATAAAAAAAATATAAACAAAATTTATATTCTTTACATATTCTATATTATACTATATTAAAATCAATGATGCAACTAAAAGAGCAAGATGTTATAATATCCTCTTATTAGAAATAATTTGAAGCTTTTCTTCTTTTCTCTTATATTGATTTCTTTTCTCATCAAGATTAAAGAAGATTTTTATTAGACTAGTAATTAATTAGATAGATTTTTATTTATTAACATAAACTTTTTCTTCTTTTTTTATTTTTTAAAACAATAAAATTATATTGGAATGCCAATCTAAATATAGACTAGCTTTGATCTCTTGAAACTAAAGTTTTGATATTTAATTTTGAAAAAAAACAATTTTGTTATTTCTTATAATTATATCTAGAGAGTAGAATTTGAAAAGTCTAAGATAATTAGTATTATATAGTAATAACTTAATAAATCTATTCCCTTATAATGAAATAGTTAATAAATAGTTAGATTATATGGATAACACAATAGTTTTGATATTAAAAATTCAAGAATTATATATAAATTTATAACTTTTAATAAGTGTTTTATTATGAAAAATTGTTTATCTTTAATATAATATTATATTATATATTGTATTATTGTTTTTCATAAATAAATTAATAAATATATTATTAATAATTTGATTAAAGAAAAAAATAATAATAATTTTTTAAATTCTTTAAAATAAAAATAATCAATATTTTATAATTTTTTATTTATAAAAAATATTAATTTTTTTATTAATTTTTATAAATTGATATTTAATTTTAAAGTTGTTTTTAAAAAATAAAAAAATTATAATTTTTAATTATTTTTTTTAAATTATTAAATTTATACATTTAATAGAATTGAATTTAAATATTTTTTAAAAATTATATTATAATAAAATTATTAAATAATATATAATTAAATAATTAAAATTGCTTATAATTTGAAATCATATTGTTAATAAAAAATTTTTTTATAATAATATGAAAAAATATATAATTAAATTAAATTAGATATACAAATTTAAAAATATAATAAAATTTTGTTTAATTATTTTATTTAATTAAATAATATATTACTTAAATTTTAATTTTTATTATATATAAAAAATCAAGTTATTATATATTTGTTTAAAAAATTAAGAAATTAATATTAAAAATAAAAATAAAATTATAATTATATATATTTTATTTTTTGTAAATTTATTTAATAAATTATCAATATAAAAAATATAAAATCCAATAATAATAAAAAGTTTAGATTTAAATAAATTAAAATAAATAAATAATATAATATATAAAATAAATATAATATTTATATAAATAATTATATTTTGCAATATATCTTAATTAAATATTATTAAAGATCAATAGTTTTAAAATTAATATTTAATTAAAGCAATTAATAATAGATAATTTCATATTTTGTTTTTGTTATAAACAAAATATTAGAAAATATTGATATACAATATATATATTATTATAAAAAATAATTATATATTAAAAAAAACTTAAAAAAATAATAAATATAAATATTTTGTTAATTTAAATAATGATAATAATTAATTTTAAAATAAGATTTTGGAATTTTTTATATTAATTTTAATATTTGGTTTATAAAATTATTTCATTAATTATTGATTTTTATTCAACATATATTTTTTTGATATTCATTAATACATTTTTGAACTCTTTTTAAGATTAAAACTATATTATTGATTAAAGTAATTTTATGAAACGGGGGTAATGAGTTACCAATATTGTTTTGAAATTGGTTTTTTTTCTTTTGATATTTTTATTAATATACAGTATATACAGTAGATATTCGGTTTTTTATTATCATATATTTATTATTATAATAAGTTTGAAAACAAGAAATATAAAAAGTATTATACAGCATTATGTATTCAAAACTGACGTGCATTGTATTTTACAATTATAACTAGCTAATAGTTTTAATAATTTTAAATAAGTACAGTATATAATAATAGGATTATAGGGGAATTATCTTAGTGTCAAACTTAAGCTATTTCATCATTATGAGAAAAAAAGGAACGCCAGTTTGTACTGAAAACTTAACAAGTGAAACTGGAGGGGGTAGCCATAATTGCTCTAAAATTCATTTTCAAAATCAAATTTTTTCAGTAAAGGTTAAGTCTACTATTTTATCTGCACGCTTGCTTATTTCATTATTCAAGATTTTTTGGTTAAACTAATGATTGTAAATTGCAATCATTAGTTAAAAGTAGTGTTTTTGACAATGAATCACATATCGTACCCGTTATTATGCATCTACAATCAAGTTCACATTGGTTTTGTAATATGCGAAACGGCATTCTCTCTAGGAATACCTTGACACCAAATCACACATTCCCTTTTATCAGACCGTCTCCACAAATTCATCAGATATATATTCATTGGGCATTATCATGTAGAAATTATGATTCAGTCAACAGCCATTTACAGTATTGAGCGAGCACACGATTTGTTACCATTATTTTGCCTGTACAGATTTTTTGGGTAACCGTCCAGTGTTGACAAATATCTGTTGTATTAGAACTGGTGGAGTTTTAAAGTAAGATGAAGGAAATGTGACAATCGTTACACCGGAAATGACGAGATGTTGAGATCGAGCTTAATAAATTTATGCCATCTAGAAAAAGTAACCGAGATAATATATATAGCTGTATTTAAAATATCATTGATTTGTTATTATAATCTATTATACTACTGTATTATTGTATAGAAAACATTACATATACAAGATTTTTTAAAAAATCAATCCACTATAAATTGTTTTCCCACAGGATATACAGAGAAACCAAATAAATTTTTTGTCGCGTTACTTTAAAGTACGTTTTCTTTGAACAGAAATTGGGTTCAAAATATATAAATCGTTCATGATAAAGAAATAGATTATATTCTTATTTACATTGTGCGGTCTAGCTCTCTGCTTCTCTTAAATCATTAATTTCATAATGTGAAGTATCATCATGCTACTTGGTATCACGAACGGAGGTTCAACTTTGTTCTGGTCGACACCAATTTCATCCACAATTCTATATTCCAGTATACCGTCTTCGATTAAGGCATCTATCGTGGCGTGACCAAATTTATTGCATATGCTGTGATATTCAACACAATGTAAAGGCGCCGAAACGATGTGCCGAGATATAAGTCGTATAGGACGCTCGGAGATCTCGGAGAGGGTAATGAATTGGTGTTTGGCTCTGATAAACGGTTCGAACTTATCGACTTATGGAGAAAATTAGATAGGATCTTTCCTTTTAAAAAAGACCTATTTCGTCTTAATTTAAACGTTATTGAGTCAGACGATCCCTACTTGTTAAATTCCCGTCGGAGACCTTATAGTCCCGTACGAAATTCTGCCAATCCACAATTC
>CAJVPV010003882.1:0-10680 GCA_910591835.1 Acaulospora morrowiae | reverse complement strand
TATTTAATTTAAATAAATATTTATTAAATAATAACAAAAATAAAAAGTGCCATTATTTTTGTCCCATACTGTATATTAATAAAAACAATTACAATAATAATAACAACAAAAATTACAATCAATTAACAATATACTGAATTAAAAGAATATATAACTGTGCCCTATATAGGTTTTAGTAATCTTTAATTAAATAAGTATTAAAACAATATAACAATATTGAAGCAAACTTTATATTACATTACTAATTTACAAATTATTTAACTTTTTACAATTATTGTTAACTATGGAATTGTGATCTATAAGTAGCAATGCTATCATTAAAAAAAAAAAGCAGTTTAAGTTTAATCAATATGAATAAAAGTAAAGCACTTTTGTTATAAATAAAAATAAAATATTAAAAAGTTATATTTATAATTTGATAGCTTAAACCAAGGCTTCTCTATTGTTACTAAAATTGTGCTTAGCTATTAAAAAGAAAGTTATGATCTAGATTAATACATTTGATTTATGTTTTGCAAGAAGGATTATTAATATAAAAAATAATTATATTTAAAACTTAATTTATATTACTATTTTAATATCTTTTATTCTTAATTTTTTCAATTATATATAACTTTTAGAAAGTATTAATTCAGACTTCAAATTAATATATATAGTAATTTTACATTAAAAAACTTTTATTTTTCAACTTTCAATACCTCTATACTTTTTTACTTATATCATGGTAATTTTGCTCCTCAAATTTTTTATATAATTTATTTTATTCTTATATATAGATAGTTTTTTTTTTAATTTTTTTTCTACTCAAAGATTTTTTTATTAGAAATATATTTATAACAATAAGTAGTAGACTAATATGTATATAGTTTAACTTTGTTCATATATTTTATATCTTAAAATCAGTTATATAATAGTAATTATTATACTATCAGAATTAAAAAAAAAAAAAAAAACTCTTTTCTGTTTATCCAGATTTGCTTAAAATCCACAGTAAACAGCTGAGAGTTAGCTCAAAAGACCCACCCGCCATGGAAGCATACAATCCCAACAGCTCCAGGAGCACAAGCCTACTCGCCTCCAACCATCTGCTACACCAGGTACCCAAATTGCAACAGAAAAATAAGGAAAAACAATTTCAAACTATATCTGAAATGAGTGGAAACAAGGTACCCAGCTGGCTAGAAACCTTTAAAAAAGGAGTAAATGCTGCCTTCACTTGGGCAGAAGACATCCACATAGATACAGAAGATCCCCAACAGGCATACACTCCACTAACCTTTGACGAATCAGATGAAAAGATGATGCCTACAAATCCAGAAAGTAAAACAGAGGAGACTCTGCCTAACAATTTCAAGCCACTCAAACAATTCAGACAGCCACTAGGCCCACCCACAAACTGATGCATCCAGTATGATCATTTCTGCTACAAAATAACTATTCAGGTGGAACATCTAACAGGCTTTATGAAGCAAAAACTCAAAGTAATCAAAGAAGCAGTTGCCTATCTGAACTCCTATACAGGTGCCCAAATGGCATAGCAACAGGTGTGAAATTGATTACCATCTCCTTTGCCAATTAAAAAGATATACAAAAAGTATGCAAAATGACAATCCAGCAAGGCAATAATTACTGCATAACAACCCTAGCTGATTTTGATCTGGCAGCAGCTAAAAGCAAATCTATTTATATTTGGGACATTCCCCTAGACACTAATCAACAGAAAATCAAATAGAAATTGGTTTAATTTGGGCAAATCCGTAACCTGAAAATAAGTACTACAGATATATGGCAAAGTGTATTAGCTGAATTTGAAGAACAGGAAGATTACAATAAAATTGTGGAAAGATGGAATATTCCTTTTAAAGGAGAACTTTAGAGAATCTACCCACTTTTCAAAATCCATAAAACTAAGCTACTTTGAAATAGGTACGTCTTTAAACTTACAAATCTGCCATCAGGTTTCACTGGATATGACCTGCACAATATAATTGGTAACATCAAAGCAGTATTATGTCATATCTCCCAGAACTGAAACTACATAAAAAAACGATTTGCTATTTCAACTTTGTGATATTGGAAAAGAAAAAAAAAGCCAAAAACAAAGAGGCATATTTAGATGAAATATTATTACAATGGTATGAGATAAATGAGAAACTATATGCAATCTGCAACTTATCAGACCACCTGGTAGCACAATGCACAATCAAGGCCAAGCATCAGGAAAAACAACAAGCATTTAGAGAAAAAGCAAAGAGATACAAGGTACTTTATCAACGTTTCAAACCAGAGGGAACAACACAAATCAGAAAAATTGCAAACTAGCAAATCAACAAAATAGGAAATCAAAATTAGCTCAAGACTCGAAAACAATTCAACAAGGCTATTAGCAAATTTACAGACAAATGGTAATTTATATACATAGCCAAACAAATCTTCAACAAATCATCAAATCTAACAGCAGGAAATCCAGCAGCAATGATCAACCTCCAATTATCACTAATAAAAGTCCTCAAGGCAGTTCAAACAATAGGAGCAAAGCTAAAACAAATTAAAGAAACAATTACTAACCTAATTAATAATCTAGAAGACTTTGTATATTATTATACAGTAGATAATAAAGAACAAATGAAAGTAACTATTGATGTAGACAGAAAATACCTGAATCAAAACCCATTGTGACCAAAAACCTCAGAACCTAGAGACTTCAACTACCAATGGAAAAAACAAGCAACAAGCCCAGCAATAGACAACTTAGACATTAGAAAACAACAACTTAACCTCAATATACAGATAACAAACATTAACAACACCTTTCAAAATATAGTAGGCACACTTAACCAACCCATTGACATCACAACAAATACAAATATCCAATCCAACAATCAAGATAAGCAACAAAACCAGATCCAATAAGTGACATTCCAAGAGATCAACATCTATACATATTGGAAACAACTTATCAGATAACAACCCACCTTCTTATCATCAAACTATTATATTATGGAAAATCCAAATACATAATGTTAGAGGTCTTAATGATCCTATCAAATGACAGACAATATTCACATACTGCACTCTTAGAGACATTAATATTGTTCTTCTCATAGAGACACAAATACAAAATAAAAATCACAAATACTGGAAACACACAATATACAATATAACCTGGAACAACAATAACAAAGGAGCCAGAATTATACTCCTAATTAACAAAGATATTGGCAAATACATAGAAAAAGTCACAGAATACCCAGAGAGAAGAATAAGTGCTAACTTGCAATTCAA
The DNA here is from genome assembly GCA_910591835.1 of Acaulospora morrowiae. Classification (NCBI taxonomy): domain Eukaryota; kingdom Fungi; phylum Glomeromycota; class Glomeromycetes; order Diversisporales; family Acaulosporaceae; genus Acaulospora; species Acaulospora morrowiae. Next base: position 7,395 of record CAJVPV010003882.1, on the reverse strand, counting down.
GGAAAAAGAACACATTAGCATTATAGGAGTATATATACTAGCAGAAGATGGCCAAAAGAAGAGAAAAGTAAACAAATAGATAGAAAATAAAATTTTAAAGAGACATGAAAAGAACTGAAAAATGATTATTCTAAGAGATTTCAACTCAGTAGCAAATTCACAAAAAAACCAATAATTATCAACCAGCAGAAAACACAACTTTCAACTTCCCACCTCAACAGCACTTTGGGTTTTACAAAACCTTGACTATATTGATTGTTACAGGACTCTCAATCTATTCAATCTAGGATTTACCTAGAAAAATTCCAGAAATGTAGCATTGAGACTAGACTATATTCTGATATCCGATTACAATGACTAGTACCCAACAGAAGCAAAAATCGGCTCAGGAGCCATAGTAATAAACAGCAACCATGCCATTGTTCAAACAACCATCTTTATTTCAAATCTCTTCACAATTCCAAAAACAGCAACAAATAAACAAAAAAATCCAGATATATCACAATAGGAGCATTAACAAAACATTGGAAAAACTTTCAAAAAGAACTTTATCAAATTCTTCTATAACAAAACAAACACATGGATCCAAATAGCATCTCTCTTAACAAGCTCTGGAACAGGACATGGGCAGCCATTAACAAAGCCAAATTCAATCACTTTCCCAAAATTAAAACCAGGAAAAGCAGGAGGAACACCACAGTTGACAAGGAGCTTTGTCCAATAGAAAAAGAAACAATTGAAATTAGAAAGCTCTATAGCAAGGGAAAACAATATTTCAAATATAACATCAGATTTTCACAGATAGTGGCAAATATATGCAAATTGATTCAAAATATCAATCCCACATCAACCGTTATCCAAGAACCACTTTGGCAAGAAACAAACCACTAAATATCAATAGCAAAAGCACGGCTGGAAGAAGTCAAGCAGCTCTGGAAGACAACATATGAAAGCTTCAAGATATTGACAAATAAAAGAATTCAAGAAAAAATATAAAAAGATATAGAAAAAAGATTTTTATATCTTTCAATAAACAAAAAACAAAGGCATTAACCTGTGGGTCTATAGCATAGTGGTTAGTGCTCCGCAGGTCAGATCACAAGATAATGGTTCAAATCCTCCAGAAGGCTAATGTGGAAATCTCAAACTGGAAGAAACGGATTGGCATCTTCTGATCGCTATCACAAGATACCAAGTTCGATTCCTAATAAAGGCAATTGAACCGTCTCAAAATGATATCTGGCACCAATAACCTAATATGCTCTGTTTCCTATAAGAAGCCAGTTCACATGTTGATTCAACGGGTGTTAGGATTGTGATACTAAAAAAGGCGTAGTGGTGTAATGATTGTCCAGTAGTGTTACAATGATTGTTGTCAAGTTTGGTACCTCTCCCATTTCTCATGCATGGAGCACGCTTTCTCACCTCTTTAGTTCATGAGACTATAAAAGAAACAACCCGTTTTTCAAGATGACCAAGTCAGAGCCACAAAGACTCCTTGTTGGATATGACTAGTCCACAGCTAATTATATTAGGATACGGTTCTTTGAGTTTCTATTCATCGGATGGTGGGTGGGACTGGAAGGCGCACATCCTGGCACATTAGCACTCTACCTATGCTATCAGAACCCCGGTATTGATAATATAGGAAGAATGGAGGGCAATAAGCCGACCGGTGGGTAAGTTATAAGAACTTTCTCTAGGTAGTTTCATTAGATATAGATAGGTAGTAGTCAGTTTCCATAAAGGAAATATACATGTACCATAAATTCTTCTAATAAAACAAGGTGTACGCCAGTCATTGAAAAAAAAAAATAATAAAAATAAACAAAAAACAAATGATTCGCTCAATTCTTCAAAAAAAACACAACAGCATTTTGTTTGAGAAAATAATCACCTAGAAAGATCTCTTCATAGTAATTACAGACTTCAAAGAGATTAAACAGGAGGTAACAAGACACTTTAAACAACTCCTGGACAACATGTCACCCACAGAAGCAAATCTAGACAAATGGAGACAGAAGTTTTTCCCAAAAGCAAAAATCTTGGACAATTGATATGATATATGCATCCAAAAGATCTTTCTCACAAAAGTAAAAGAGGTAATCAAAAAAGCCAAAGCTGAATCAGCACCTGAAAAATCTCAAATAAACTATGCAACACTCAAACACATTGGCCCTACAGGCTTCACTAGGCTAACAATACTTTTCAATCGAATTCTTCAAACAAAAGAAATCTCAAAGAAATGGCAACACAATCTCATCTACCCAATTCCAAAGACTTCAAACTGGCAGTACAACCTCAACTCAACTAGACCCATAGCATTACTGGAGACAATCAAGAAAGAATTCACAAAGATTATTAACAAAAGACTAGCACAAGTTTTAACAATACACCAGATTCTATTTTCTCTCAACTGGGCAGGACTTCTAGGAGGAGATACATATAAACCAATAATAATTATCAACCATATTATGAAAGAAGCAAAGGAGATAGGAAAAGAATTTTGGATGCTTAGCCAAGACATTAGTAAGGCTTACAACTTAATAAAGCACATAACACTTAATATGGCAATGAATTGTATTAAAATTCCATATTATATTCAAGAGATAATATCATGAATTGCATCACAAGGCAAACCACCCAGGTAATTATATAGTATGGACTTACTGAACCCTTTCAGATTGCATAGGGAATAGATAAGGTAACACAATATCCTCTTTTTTCTGGCATATTTACTATGACCCATTTATCACAAAAATAGAAAAATCAAAATTAGGTTATAAAATGGATGCAAAAACATTTACCACATGCTTTGGACAATAGAAAAGACATATACTACACATATCATCAGTTTCATATATGGATGACACAACATGGTTCACCAATTCAAAGAAAACATACAGAAGATTGCAGACTTGATAGACAGCTATGCAAACATTGCATGTCTAAGGATCAATCCCAATAAATCAATACTGTTGACTATCAATAACACTTAACAATTCACCATCCAATTCCAAGCAAATTCAATCTCTGTACAAAGCAAAAAAATGACAATCAGAATATTGAACACATGTATACATGTTGCTGTAATTTATAGATCCTTGATGCAATTGACGCAATTATTTGACGCAATTAATTGAGTCACTATTAAAACATATAAATAATTGAGTCATGATGCAATTATTTTTGAGGATTTTGAGAATTGAGTTAATAGCAAAATAATTTACACCACATGTATAGACATATGGATAACAAGCTCAGGATCCAAAAGACACCAAAAACAACTAATAAAGGACAAAACAATCTTCATAATAAGACAACTACAATCAAAAAAAATCACAGACAAACAATGCAGATATATTATCAACCAAGTGCTTACTTCAGCATTAGAATATTTAATTCAGGATACAATTCTTTCCCAACAAGAATGTAATACAATCAATAGCAAGATCATAGCACTTTTCAAGCATAAATTAACTCTCCCAACAATAGCAATCAACAGTGGAATCTATCTCCACACAGGATATAAAATCTTCAACGTATATGATAGACAAGTTAAATTAATAACTATGAGATAGCTCCAAGATCTCAATGAAATGAATATCATAGGACAAATTACAAGAACAAGATTACAGCATCTACAGAACTGGACATGGATCACCAAAGATATCCTGCAGGCTGAATATAGTATCACAATGGCTTTACGCAAAAATTTGATAGCACAGATCCTAAATATATTAAAACTAAACAACCTCCAGATAAGGTCAATAGCAATATACAAATTGATATCACCACTATCTTGAAACAACTGGACACCAATCAAAGAACATATGATATACGAATGGTATTACAAGAACAAAGCCAATCTAAGAAAACACAACTTCTTTTATATGAAACAAATAATAAACACTACCAACTTATATTGCATTACATGGACACACTTCAAAACCCAAACAGGAGCAAAGTATATAGGACATAAACCCAACTGGTTTGAGAAGATTATATAATAAGAATACAACAATATCTTTCCTTTCAAAACAACAATAAACATATTTGCCACTTGTGATCTTGCAAACCAAAAGAATATTCGAAAATACAGATATGTCTCTGTAATCATTAATCAAAGTATATATATAGAAAAGGTAAACAAACAGGCTAAAGTCTTGAAAAACTCATTCAAAACACAGCACTTCCTATGAATAGAAGATGATTAACCAATTACAAAATGCAAAGAATACAACATAGACACAGGAGGAAAAACAAACACATGCACCAGAAGAATATAATTAAAAAAGGAAACTATACTTCCAGTCAAAACAACAAAAACTAGTTCAAAACCCTTCAACCAGATAATAGAAAATCTTTCATGAATACAAACCTCATCAAACTTAATCAGAAAGATATACAAGTGGAGCAATTCAACACCAGAGGAGGAGAATATGATTCACATAGAAATTAATAACAACAGTAACAAATCAATAACAAATACACTGAATCTAAAGATACTAAAACTGCAAAGCCCAATTAAACAAGAACTTGAACATATCCAGAAACATATACAAGACTAGAAACTTATAGAAATATACATAAATGGATTCACAGAAAAGTACAATAACAATTAGGTAAGAATGGGAGTAGGAGATATAATAATCAATAAAGAAACACTCAAAAAAATAGAATTTAAAGGCAGATGTGAAGGATTTCTATCATCCATAAGAGCAGAGTTAATAACAATACTCATAGCAATAATACTTCTTAGTTCAAAAACAGAAGTAACCATATTTACAGACAGCCAATGTGTGATTCAGGGGATATAATCAGTAACCACAGTAAAACAAAAGGTGGCAAAAGGAACAAACATACTTACAACAACTCTTATTTATGAAAAAATCAGAGACAGAATAGTAACGACAATACTGAAAAAGATCAAAGCACATACAGGGGAAAAATATAATAATTATACAGACCAGTTAGCAAAAGAAGACAATGAGTTAGACTATACACACATTATAGGCACAAACTGTTAACATATAAAAGAGATAGTAGGAATATTACAATAAAATGGTAAAGATCTTGACATAGAAACCAATAGATTTATGAAGCAATAGCAAAATAGCAAATGGGTTAGTATATGGGTGACACAAAGAAGATACAAAGCATGGCTAAATACAGGCAATGAGAAAATAATAGACTGGAAAAAAATATGGGCAAGCCTGTTACCATCAAAAATTATAAGCTTCTATATCAACTAATAAGATTACAACAACAAAGAGTTTAAATACAAATTGCTTAATAAAAAGCTCCCTACCAAAAACAAGCTAAACTAGAGAAGACCAGACATATACAAGGACAAAATATACCCTTGATGCAACAGATGGGAAACCACAGAACATGTATTTAGTGAACACTATAGGAATAAGATCAGAATTACATACCTGCAGATACTAAAAGAAGAAATAGCAAGCAGGGTAGAAACACAAGAAAGAAGAATAAATTGGAGAAAACAACTTGAATCTATTATCAATAACTCAGAAAGAACCATCAGGTATATAATTAAAGAAATTTACAAAAAGGACCTAACTGAATTGGTGGAACAAATTAATGGAAAAAAAATCAAAGACACACTAAGAACAGTCACAAATAGAATGACAGAGGAACTCTAAAAACTCTGGACTTACAGATACAATGGTTTTTAGCAATGGGAAAGAAAAGAAAACATAAGCAGAAGAGAAAAAATGGGAAAAAATGAAGACTTCAAGTCGATACTTAAGCTGCAAATACAAGGCAATACAAATATCCTTTTGAAAAAACAAAAGAAGCAAAAAGATTACAAGAAAAACTTATAGAGAACTGGTTAGACCAGTGAAAAAACATAATTAATTTCAATTTTTATTATTTTTCATATAATAATAACACTAATGGAGCCTTGGCATGTTAGTCTTGACATATACCAGAAGATAAGTCAATAGCAACAAGCCAATATGGAGTCAAATCAATATAGCAAAACATGCATCTAGAATAGTTTATAGATAGTAAGTCTTGTAACAAGAAATACATATGTAAACTAAATAAAGTATATTGGAAAAGGTCTCGCTAGTTAAAAAAAAAAATATTATATTATTAATAAAGATTATAAGATATGTCTTACCTTAATATATTTAAATTAAAAATATATTAATTTTAATAAATATTAATATCAATAATATAGTATTGAAATTTTTAATTTAATATTTTTTTTTTTTTATATTAAAATTAATATTAAATTAAAAAATCAATATTTGTTTTTATTAAAACTAATTAAAACTTTGGTTTTTAATTATTTATATCCTAAGGTCTTTTGTTTTAATTACTACTATATAATTATTAATAATCTTTTATTTTTTAAATTTGTTTAATTTTTTTTAACTTGGTTTTTTAAAATATATAAATTAATTAGAATTTTAAATTCAATAGCTTATTTAAAAATTGAATATTAATAAAAAATTTTAATAGTTAAATACTTGTTTTTTTTATTTTTATTATTTCTAGAAAAATTTATTTTTTAAAAAAATTTTTTTATAATATTTATAAAATTTATATAAAAAGTATTTATAATTTTTTGAAATTTTATTAAACTTAATTTGAATTTTATTTTTAGATAATAAACTTTTGTCTAAAAAGTTTGATAATTTAAGTTACCATTACTTTTGTATTAAATAATTTTTTTTGTTTTTTATTTTTAATAATATTAGTTATTATTCAAATTTTTTATTTTATTTTTTTCAAATTCAAATTTACTATTTATTATTTAAAATTTTATATTTACTTGCATATATTAATTTAATTAATTAAAATTAAAATTAAGACTCTTAACAATATTATTTTGATACTAATTTGATATTAATTTAATATTTGAATTTATTATAAATTTATATAAATAGGTTATAATTTATATATTAAATTTATTATAAATTAATATTATTTTAATATTGTTTTTTTGATATTATTTGATACTTTTCAAAGTATTAACTAAAATAATTCAAATATTTGAATTGAAATAATTTTGAAATATTTGAATAATTAAAAAATTTTATTGATTTAATATATTACTAAATTTCTAGTTTTAAATTTGTAATTGTTTAAAACAAATTTGTATAAATATATTAATTGGTTTTATATTATTTAATCTGTTTATTAAATATAAAATTTGATTTTTAATTTGAATTTTTTCAATACTTTTTATATTATAGATTCTTTTATAATTTATAGTTAAATTTAAAATTGTTAAAATCAATTCCATAACTTGTTTAATATTATTTTTTTTTTTTTTTTTTTATAGTGGAACGTGCGCACGGTGCGTGATCTTTATTGATACGTTTATATATCCAGACAGACACCAAGTGTCTCTACAAA
>CAJVPV010003881.1:0-10682 GCA_910591835.1 Acaulospora morrowiae | reverse complement strand
CAAAATGTTATTTTTATAATACAATTTATATTGTGTGTAACAACAACGGGAGGGAAATGTCCCTTAACTGTTATAATCTATATATTAAATTTAATATAAACTTGAGAATTAATAATTAAATTAAATTATTAGAATTCTTACTTACAAATTTTAAGATATTAAAAAGTTAAAATAAATAAGTTTAATTAATAATTTTCTTGAAAGATAATTTTTATTTTTACATATTTTATAATATATTTGACTTAGTTTTAATTTTAATAATATTTGTTTTATTTTAGACCTATAAGTTTATAGTATAGTAGTAATGCTCCATAGGTCACTAGAAAAAAATTTAGAATTTAAACCCACCTGGTTACAAAATTTATCACCTTCATAATTAGTTGACTAGCTTCTAATTCATGTTATATTCAATCAGTCAAAAATCAATTTCTAAATTTAATTAGGCTGCTTGAAGATGGGATCTTTGGTCTTTATAATAATTATAGACTGAAAACAGATCAAAGCAAAAAAGGTTGTATAAGAAAAGACTTTTGGTTTAACTCTGGTATAAGCCTACAAATTCTAATCCAAATTGGTGATGGCAGATTTCGTCATACAATATAAAAGAGACCAATTCTAAGCTGATCTATTCCAATCTGAAGCTTAAAGATCTATCCCAAGATAATGTTCTCCTGAATTTAAAATGAATTGAAAAGACAAAGGTCATCTGTTACAGATAGTAACAATCCAAGCAAAAATTATTAAGACCAAGTGAGTCTGATGAGAATTGTTAAAATTAAATCGAAATTCAAGCAAGAATGTCAATTTTACAGATGGTGAAAATAGTAGTACAATACTATACTAGTGACACATCTTAAAAATTGGCAATAACAATATCTGGAATACTAAGATTAGTTTCTATAATAATATTTCATAATAACTTGCTCCCTGCAATAATAAACTAGCAGGTTTAGGTATGTTTAAACTAGTGATAGGATTCCTCTCTTGTGAAAGTTCCACCTGACATGTGGACACATTCTCGAGATATTTAAATAAACACATAATTAGGTAATAGTGATTAGTATAGCTAGTCTTATAGTAATATATATACTAGATAGTATTAATTTGCAGATTAACTGTAGAGATATAAAAGGATATCCTGTACCAACCGATTTCTGGTTAATTTGTAGAGATACTTGATATCTGTTTGAATATATAAACATATCAATAAAAATTATACACTATATGCACGTTTCACTCTAAAAAAAAAAATATATATATTTGTTTTATTTTTTTTTTTATACTTTATTTTATAAAAATTTAGAATTAATTAACATAATTATTATTTAACTATATTTAATATATTAATTATTTTTAAATTTTTTTTTGATATTAATTAAATATTATATATAAACAAGTTAATATTTAACTTGCTATATGCTTTATATTTAAGAGATATTATTTTTTTAATAATATATATCTTAATGTATATAAATCCAATAAAAAAATAATATTTATTTATTGAAAAAACTTTACAAAATAAATAAATAAAAAAAAGATTAAGATCAATTGATAACAAATAATTAAAAAATATTTAAAAAACAAAAACTTAAAATATACAAATTAATATTATAAAAATAATATATACATAAAATTTTTTATAAAAAAATATTATAAAAAAAATATTAATAATAATAAAATTAAAGGTTTAAAATAATAAAACCAAGTATTTATTAAAAAGGTTTTTAAATTAATTTGCAAATAAATTAAAAAATATATATAAAATAAAAAATATTTTAAATTATAAAAATTAAATAAAAATCAAAAATAAAAGAAGCAACAATATTAAAACTAAAAAAAAAGTCAAAAATAATAAATAATAAATAATAAAAAAATAATAACAAAATTTACAAAATTTTTTAATAAAAGATATTATAGATAATTTAAATTTTATATAAGTTTAAAACAGACCATTAATTTAAAAAAAAATTATAAAAAAAAAATATAATTATAAAAATAGTTTAGATTTTATTAAATAAATTAATATTGAAATAATATTGAAATAATAATCAATTTAATATATACAGTCAAATATCTTTATAACGATATTTTTTATAATAATTTCTAGTTATACCGATATAATTTTGTTTACCTGTTTATTATAATATATAGTAAAAAGTCAATTTTTATACCAATAAACTGGTTATAATGATACAAATGATCTGATCCAGGCATATTGATATAAAAAGGTTTGACTGTAGTTATAGTCTATTTTATTAAACTTATAGTAAATTCAATACTAATTTGATATTAAATAATATTATTAGAAATTCTAATTGTAAAAAATAATTTTAAATTTTAAATTTTTGGAATAAATAAATATTTAAAAAAAAATTTTTTTTTATCTTCAAGATTATATCTAAAGATATAGTCTAAAACTAGTATTCAAGGCAGTAGAATAATTTAGAAAATATAATATATTTTTTGTTTTTTGTAAAGATTTAATAAATAATATGTACTTGTTTGATTATAATAATAATAATAATAATAAATTCCATATATTAATTTATAATCAAATAATAATAATAATAAATAAAACAACAAAATAATTAATAAAAATTTTTTAAAAGAAAATACATACAGTATATAAATATTTATCTACAATGTTTTATTTGAAATAAAAAATTAAAGAATTGAATTGCCAATCGCGATTTGCGTCACCAATCGGGTGTGACGTAAATTTCCATTTATGTCCTGCAAATCTGTATATCTAGGGGGCACTCTTTAGAATCTTCATTTCTTTTAAAGAGCGTCACTCTTACGAGGGAAGGTATGTATTGGTGGAATTTTATGCCAGACGGTATTTTAAAATGGTATCATTGAATGACTTTATCGCCTTTTTATATAGGAAGATGAGCAAAACTTCGAAAGCCAAACTTTCCAAGGATGACATTACAGTGATTTTCGTACTGGGTAGGTGATTCTGTGTTTTCCATCGTTAAAACGATTCTCTTTTTTTTAAAAAAAAAGAAAACTCATCATGATTATATGTCTGTATGCGCGACAGGTGGACCCGGTTCGGGTAAAGGTACCCAATGCGCAAAGATGGTCGAAGATTTTGGATTCCTCCATCTGTCTGGTGAAATTAATATTATTAACTTTATATTTCTTTAAAAAATTCACCGGAAAACTTTTTTGGAGTTTTCGTGATTTCTGACAACCTTTCACCATCACAACAGCCGGTGATTTATTACGAGAGGAACAAAAACGCCCGGGATCCGAATTCGGAGGGTTGATTCAAGATTACATTAAGAATGGAAAGATTGTGCCCTCAGATATCACGATCGCATTACTTTATAAGGCGATGATTGAAAACGATTGCGATAGAGTTTTAATTGACGGATTTCCGAGGGAGATGCATCAGGCCCTTCAATTCGAAGATGAAGTATGTACGCAATAAAGTCGTTACGCGACAAACATCCACTAATTTGTTATTCTGATTTCCCAAAGGTGGTGGAACCAGCGTCCATCCTCTATTTCGAATGCACCGAGGAGGTTATGCTCGAACGACTTTTAAAACGTGGTGAAACCAGTGGACGTATAGATGATAATATCGAAAGCATTACCAAACGATTCAAAACCTTTATCGAGACAAGCTATCCGGTCGTGGAACATTATAAAAAGTTGAATAAAGTTCATACGGTAAGTCCCGCCGTGATCTTCAGAGGTTTTTTTGTTTCCCGCCGCTCCGCCCAATATTCTGAATCTACATGTACGCACGTTAGATTTCTTGCACAGACAGCGTCGATGTTGTTTATTCTAAGGTTAAACCGATTTGCGAAGGACTACTCAAATCAAAAGTGTGAATCATGTAAAACCATCATATTTAATTGCATATATTATTATAACAACGAACGAACGAATTTTGATAATGAAGATAGCACTAGGCCTTATTTGTTAGTAAATAATTGTATCATGTGATTACATTTTGTATCAAATAATTTATGTTCGGAAGAAAAATACATGTGACTTGTATAACAATCTTCCTCTTCACACACATACTATATTTGGTAATTCCTAGCTTACGCAAGTACGTGCATTGGTGTACTCTATAAAATGGAATACCACCCGTGTGGGGCTTTTTTGCTCAATTCATAGATTCAACTCGGTTTTCCTCATTTTTCCGTACATCTCTATTAATAAATATGCCGCAAAAAAATAAAGGTACTTCACCACCCGAGTGCCTGGTGGTGGTGGTTGTCGACGGGACTTTTCGACTAGAAAACCATTCTGAAACCATTTTTAAAGCTTACCTAGAGTCAATACTTAAGTAAGAATGGTTGTTAGATAACTGAGGCTGAACAAAAGTTGGATCCTTTGGTTTTGACTTGTTTGAAAAAAATGTTGCGGGGTTTTGTGTTTGTTTTAAAGTAGTCAAAAAAGAAAAAGGAAAATAAGAAAACAAAAAAAACTGAAATTATCTCAACATCGTTGTTAATAGGCATTTAAAGTCTCCATATGTAGAGGATAAAGAGAGAAAAGAAAAAATTTGGGTAAGGCTTATTTAAGAAAAGAGGGAAGAATATTGGTGTGCGAAGAAAGATTTCCTGATATCTTTTGTACTTGTATTATTATAGCCCAATTTGAGGTGTGGTCTCGTTACTTTTGGACATTATGAACCATATTCACCTATACCCGTCAAGTCACATTACTTTGAGAGCTTATCACAGTTTGAAGAACTTATAACGGGGATAGAGTTTGCTAATGGAGGGATGTACGAGAATGCGGTGGCAGAGGGTTTGGTTTCAGCACTTGAAGTAAATATAAAAAAAAAAAAAAAAAAAAAAATCTTTCTTTTATTTTTCTATTGTGAGAACACATCCTTCTTCAAAATGTTAATTCTCGTAAAATTTCATCTGCTTTTTCATCAGATGTTCGATTTGCATACATCGCAGATGGAGTCCGACGCACCACAGCCGAAAAGGCATTGCGTTTTAATATCCAATAGTCATCCGTGTCCAGATCCCGTTCATCGAAATATAAGTAGTAAATACGATGATTACACCATTGAGCAAGTAGCCGAAGAGATGCATAAAGTAATTTTGATGGATAAAAAATTAATTGCGGCGTAGCACATTTGTAATACTCATCGTTCTTTAAATTTATTTGTCGACCATAGCAAAGTATTTACCTCTCATTAATCACTCCAGAAAAGGGCTTTGACGAATTAGAAAATCTAGTTGAAATGGTAACCAAGCAATCTATGCCCTTTTTTCTTCCTTCTTTCCATTCCTCCCTCCTCCTCTTCTCGTCAATTCTACCTACTAACGATTTATGGTAATATAGGTTAATCGAAACATTGAAGTTCATGATGCTCCTGATGTAATAGATTCTTCGCATGTCGTGAAGTTGGCAAATTTCAAAGTACCTTTTTCACAGCCCACTGAAGGTAGGTCGATAATTAAGGATTCACTACTCACCACATTGCTTTTTTTCACTTGACACGTGACTAAACATGAATGATGTTGATATAGTGATGGCGGAAAAAAAAAGGAAACGCGAGGACTCCACGCCCATAAGTGATTCGCACACTAGTGAACAGCCGACATCTACGAGCTCGGCAAGTTCTTCGCCGGAAAGCAAAAAGGTCAAACTCGAAAATGTTGATGAGCAATCAAGAGAGCAAGTTCAAAGCGTTTCTGCTAGTCGACCGTCGGAGGTTGCTTCGGACACGAAAAAACAGGTTTCTTCACCAGTCTTACCCGTTCAGCAACCACCCAGCAATCCATCCGGTAGTAAATCACAAGTAAGTAGTCCCAAGGTTCCACGGTCCTCGCCCGTCGTGTCGAATGTAGCTCCCGCTTCGGCGATATCAACTGTTACCGTCAACCAAATACAACAACAGCAACAATCACCTATGAAGGTTCCACAACAGATACCCCAACAAACCGTCTCTGCTCAACTTGCTAACTCGTTGTCATCTGCAGTGGGTGGTGCGCGACCTGTGCCGCAAAATGTGTTGCATTTTATGAATGCTCAACAACTCATCCAGAAAAACAAATTATTACAGCATGAATTACTAGCGAGTCAGCAAAATCTTGTGGATGTTTTGAGACGTCAACAATTTGTGAACTCTGGAGGGATTGGTCCAAGTTACACGACTACCACTTCGCCGATTGGCACTGATACACAGTCTCTCAACAGTTATGCTACCTCACCATCTTTGGGTTCCGTTGTGAACGCACAAAATATTGGTGGCTTTAATCCGTCTGGTTCATCTTCTCAACCAGTTCTTGCATTCCCGCCTACAACGTTAAATGCACGAATTCCAACGACTTCAGCGACGGTTGGGATGTCTTCTTTGTCAGCAGCTCCTAACGGTATAATAACCACCAATCCGGCGGTCAATAGTTCGATAGGTATAAATAATGTGACAAGTTCGGCCGCCTCAGCGGCTGGTGTCAACGCAAACCAGATACGACCGAACATACCTAAAACACTTAACGCCCTGTGGAGTGGTTATATTGCATGGGCAACAGGTGGTCAACAGAATGGATTCAAACGTGAACTCACCTGCCATGTGACCGCTTTCCCCCATCCAAATAGGAGGACTGGTCCTTCTTCGCTGAATGATTAGTAAGGATTCATTTCATGCATATACTGTATATAGATATCGATGCATATATGTAAATATATAATTAATTGTTTGATTTCTGACTTACGATCTTGTTAAACTTAGTATGACGCATGTTTGGCCCGAAAAAATGGAAATATCTAGCATAAACCACGCTAAAGATTTCATAAAAGATGCCGGGAATAATCCGAAACTGCATGTTGTTTCGTTTTTACCGACCCCATCGTCCGCAGCCTCAACGGATAATCAAAATACGTTTACAGTTTTGATGCGTATTTTAGAGAGTAAAAAATTGGTACGGAATTTGTTACCAAACAACTAATCAACTTTAAGCGTGATGCTTGGAATTAAATAGTGTGCAACGTTTTATCGATTATCATATTCATTTCTATTTCCTATTGAATTTAGGCCGCCTTTGCGCGCTTCCCAAATGCACCTAATTCTAACGGCGGCGTAGTTTTATTTACGAATGGGCCTAAACTTGTTGGTCTACTTTTCCTGGATTCACCACTGCCGACAAGTTTAACTGTTACATCCCAACAACAAGCGCAGTCACAGTCACAAGCGCAGTCACAGTCACAAGCGCAGTCACAGGCACAGGCACAAGCTCAAGCTCAAGCACAAGCTCAAGCACAGGCACAAGCACAGGCACAGGCACAGGCACAAGCACATGCACAGGCACAACAAACTCATGTTCAGTTAGCTCTGCAACAACAGATTTTACAACAACAGTTGTTATTACGTCAACAGCAAGTTCAACAACAACAACAACAACAACCGATGCAGTCCCAGCAACAACTGTTGCAATCGACTATACTACAACAACAGCAAGCGCTTCAAGCACTTCAACAGCAATTACAGCAGCAACCGGGTCTGCAACAGATGCTTCAGCAGCGAAGAGTTAATCCACAAATGCAGGTTGCAAGATTACCTACACAACAAACTCCACAGACGATGGCCCAACAACAAATGATGCTTCAGAGGCAGATGCACTTGTCATCACTCTTCCAGACCGCATCGAGTTCCAATCCAAGTTTGTATTGTTGAACCAAATTTCTTAAATTTCCATTTGCGAACACATTTCACGTGACACATTTTTTTCCCCATTAGGAATGGACGGCCAAGACCTCGTGCATTATGTTAAACAACAACGACAGCAAACCCAGCAGCAGCAACAACCTACTCAGTAATGATCACATCGTAGTGCATTTCGTTTTAAAATCTTATCCCCTAGAGACACTGCAAATACCTGGGATGATTTGCCCGTAATAAAAATTTCCTATCTCAATCATAGGTTATTTTTATTTCATATATATACTTTGCAATATCTATAATAACGTTAATTAACATTATGTATTACTAGCTGTGTAGTATCTGTGTACTATCATTACGAAACCATATTTATACATTTACACATCATTGTGGTTTTATACACTTTTACACTATATAATATAAAGTAGTATATCACAGAATGTGCCGGAAAAAAAAAAAAAGAATTTGAACATTCGACTCGCTATAACCTTTTTTAAAAAAAAAAAGAATTTTTTTTTTTTTTTTTTTTCGATTTCTTCTTTCTTACAATAATAAAATACAAACGGTTTTTTGGAATTCCGAGGGATTTTTCTGCACCATAAGTTTTGTCGTTTCATTTATCCGTTCAAATATTTCACAAATGATCACCGTTTTTAATGTCTATTTGCCGCAGTAGAAAGAATTGCAAGGTTCACCATTTGAAAATGTCAGATGCAGGTATTAAAATAAGCATCACAAAACTTTCGGGCATATTTCAAACATTAATTTTCTACAAGTGCATGCAGAGTGATAATAATTATATATTTTTTAAACACACATAACATCACACAATATAATGTATCGTATATACAATATTTAAGTTAATCATAATTTGTTATTAGCAATTTAACAAGACCATGAATTATTCTTAATTAAATGGCCCTATTAAACATGATTAAAATCAATCAATCAATCAATTTCTGTTTGTAAAAAAATTTAGTAATATAATAAGATCATGGCAATTGAAAATATCTAATGAAATTTTAACTTATCCAAGATATATAATGGTTTCTTTTCTTTTCTGGTCTTCTTTAACTTTGGGTTCTATTCGAATAATCTAGTAGGATACTTTGAAATATATATACATATAATCATCACAAGAGTCAATAATACAAACGTGGAAAAGAAATGTATAATTGATTAATTAAGGTGGTATGGAAAAACAAATAATATAAGAAATTAGGTTAAGCAAGTTTCCTTAATATGAATTTTATTATTTATCAACAATAATAATAAGAAGCATAGAGCTTGAAACTATACAATGTCTGAAAAATTTGTAATCCGTGACAGAGAGAGTTGAAGAGCAACTAATATTAAATGTTTATTGAATGGCAAAAGAAAATATTAACATAACCGACAAGAACGACCCGTTATCTTGATTCGACTGTTTTTTCATGCATCAAAAATAAGTAAGGCTCTTGAACAATATCAAGCTCTGATTGACTACTTCAGAACAATACATTTCATCGTTGAGGATACTTACTTAGTATAGTAGACTACATATTTTAATATTTGAAACTAGATAAACATTCAACATTGATTTAACAGTAAATAGATCTAATAAACATTCTACTTTATCATGCATATTAATAAATTAAAATGAAAGATGATCAACTGGTTACTTTATGCAATCAGATGGTAAATTTGCAAACAATTCTTACAAAAACATTTTGAAAAAAGAACACTAATCAAAGGCTTGATTGCAATTATGGTAAGAACCCACTCCGGAAAAAATAAAGCTTTAGTTATATCTAGAACTATTATTCAAATATCCTCTATTTTCTAGACTTTTGTCTGATGAATGAGACTGGAAACTAAATGTATTAATAAGAGAGCCTCGTTTTAGTAATAATAATGATAATGATAATGATAATCTGATTTAAATGTTTTTTTTTTTTTTTTTTTGCGTTGAAAAAGTCTATTATTAACAGGAATAATTAATTACATATGTATATATATGATCGAAAGAATTTGGAAATAATATAACAGCGTTATTATTTTATGATGCCAATGATCAGGCAGAGAAATGTGCATGCAACGAGAATTGAATGAAATCCGTCCTAACTGGATATGAATTGGTTTTGGTTAATCTTTTGAAATTTTGCTAAACGCAAAAAGAACTCGTTGAGAAAGTGCCCCTTACCAAACGTTTCCATTACAAAAGCCACATACACATTTCACGTGAGCCCTATCGGTCAATTTAATATGATTGTTGTGAAGACTCTTGGCGACCCAGCGCCAACAAGCTTAAAGTGCGAATTACGAATTTCAAAAAAATCTTTTTTTTTTTTTTTGTCCCTTCCATTATATTTTCCTTCACAACTTTGGAGGACACAATTCTCCTACTCCCATAGCTATTATACGAAAAATTAAAATTAAAATGCATACGTCCATCAATATGAAAAGCAAAAGAATAACTTTACCTCAAGTCTGCCTATTTCACTAGTTGTCCTTGGTATCATTGCGATAGCAATTTCCAGATCCTCTTGGTCGGTCATACTGATAAGCGAACCATCATCATCCTTGTATTTAAGTTTCAGAGGTTTATCCGATGCAAATTTTTCTTGTATCCGTCTCATGAGTTCCGCGAACATTATGTCGGCTGGTACCAAAATTATGCGAGTGTCGGAAGTTCCGTAAACTTTGATTTTTACCTGAAAAATGGAGTTCATGGGTTAATTGGGATTGCAGCGGTGATGGTTTTTTTTTTCTAATGTGAATTCGGCAATCGACAAACCTTGGTTATTTCTTTGAGAGGTTCCGTTGAAGCCGGTGAGGTTTTCCGTGGAGGCGGAAGCATTTCAAATTGTGTGTCATCCTCATCTCCATAGCCGTAACCATCATCATCGTTGAAAACAATGTTTGCATAATTCGGAGTTGTGATGCCTTGCATACCCGGAGATTTGAAGCTCGTTTCGGTACCACGACCGCGTTTGCTTGGGGAGAGGCCAGGTGAGGTTACGCGCTGATCAATTGGGGTTCTATTATTATTATTATT
>CAJVPV010003880.1:0-10690 GCA_910591835.1 Acaulospora morrowiae | reverse complement strand
GGACAAGATCTCTACTAAGTTTGTTTGAATCGGGGTTAAAAGTCGGCTACGTTCATGTCAAGTTCATTGTTAATACTCAAAACTTTTTTTTAACATTACACACTGGGAAGGGGACTCCTCAATAATCACATATTCACCTGCATTGAACGACCACTTATAGAACCTAAGGTGTACCCATGGTCCAGAAAAAAGACTATCACGGGAATCCAAGAGGCGGTTCCAATAATGGCTCGAACTACGGGCTTGGAAAAGAATCGTGACATATAAAATCTTGAGAGAAAGGCATGATGTCATTGATAATAAAACATGTGACTACAAGTCAATAAAAAAAAATTACATGCCGATCTTTATGTTCAATAAAATATTATTTTATTAAAAATCTTTAATTATAATTTTAGTATTTTATACTATATTATTTTATTAATTTCAATAATTTTGAAATAATTTTAAAAATTGATACTATAGATATTTAATAACCAATTAATTTTAACAATTTAATATAACAAAATTGATTTATAAAATTATTATTATTATTATTATTATTTATAGTCTGGTAAAAAGTCTTTGAATTCTTATTTTAGTTTATAATTCAACAATCTATTAATAATATAATATAATATAATACTGTATATATACAATATAAATATTATTTAAAGATTTGAAAATTTGAAAATAAAAAAGGTTTTAACTATTTTTCATTAATTATAAAAAAATAATTATAACTTATTTTTATATTTTGTTAAAAATATTTATTAAATCATAACTATTAACTAATAAAATTATATATAATTTTTTTGTAATTTTTTTATTATCAAAAAAATTTTTTTATTTAAATAATATATTATTATTAAAATTTTAATAAAAAATTTTATATTTTAAAATTTTTTTAAATACACAGTGGCTCTCTTTATAGTGGACCTCCTTTACAGTGGAGACTAATTAAAATCATGCTATAGTGGATAAAGGTTCAAAATCATCTATAATAAATTCTATCCAATATAGTGTATTTACTAATAAATTTTCAAAAACTCTTGATATAGTGGATTTTTGAGAATTTTTTACTAATAGATTTTTTTGATACACTATAAAGAAAGTCACTGTGTAAATTAAATTATTCTTTTAATTCTTATAATTGATTTTTTTTAGAATAAAATTTTATTTTATTATAATAATTTAGATTTAATCTATATATAAAGCAATTATTATTTTTTAAAAAATTTTTATTAATTTTAAATGGATTTTTTAAAATAAAATTATTAATTAATTGTTAATATATATATTTATATATATTTATTATTATATACAAAATTATTTTTTTATAGTTCAAATATTAATATATTAATTTTTAACAAAAAATTAATTTAAAAAATTTTTTTTAAAAAATCAATAATTAAATTATAAACTATTTAAATAACAAAAATTTATTACTATTAAAAAACCATAAAAATTTTTTATACAATTCTATTAGTTATTATCTAATAATAATTTATTTATTAAATTAATTGAATAATTTATAATTGTTTTTTTGTAGTTAATTGAAAATGATTAATCATTTTTAAAAAAGCTTTTTTTTGTTTTTAAATCTAATTTCAATAATATTATTATAATACAGTATAATAAAAAAATTTTTTTTAGATAATTTTAACTTTTAAATCTTTAAATAAAAAATATATAAATATTGTTTTGTTTTATTAAATATTTATAAAATAGTAAATTAAATTAAAATTAAAAAAAAATCCAAAAACTTTTGCACCAGATTGTATTTCTTTGTATAAATAGTTTAAATGTAAATTTCTATTTTTTTAATCCGAAGAAATTATAAAGTAAAAAATTTTAACAAAGTTAAAAAAAACGTCGATAAAATAAACGTACACAATGTTTTTTAGCAATATTTTTTAGAAATATTTTTAGCACGGTTGAAAAAGCTTTATTGATTTTTCTTTCCCTAAATGTATGTTAGATTCATTTAGTACATAAATTTTTTGATGACACGTAAACACTATCCCATGAAGTAATAAATCTTATCCTTGAACAATATCATAAAGCCTCTTTCTGTGATACCAGCTAATATCTCTTGGCGTTACGGTCAGTTATTTAGACTGCCGCGATGTGGGCACTCCGCCTGACTTTCTTGGTCAGCCATTTCAGCCCCATAAGCGCATAAAATTTTTGTGACACATACGATGTTGCCCCGTATGTGATATTTTGTTCCCTTTTCTGTAATACCCTTTTTATATAAAAAAACCATATAATTATAGAAGAACGCGTAACGGCTCAATTATTGAGGTCAACCTTTTTTTCAAATACTAAATTTAAAAATAAAACATGTTCGATAAACATTACAAAAAGGGTAAGACCCACTTAGCAAATGCTAGAAAACAAGAATCCGATGGTCATCTAAATGAAGCGATAGATGCCTATCAAAAAGCAATTGAAGAATTCAAGGCTCAAGGATTCTCATTTCATGACATAAAAGTACGCTTAGCTGAGGCATATTTAGAATGTGGTCACGTCTACAAAGTTTTAGGAGAAATGAATAACGCAGATGCTTGTTATAAAGAAGCTCAGAAGTATGGATTGAAGTATAGCGAAACGTTGACTAAACCCAAAACTTCATCAAATTCCTTGCAAACTGAAAACATATCTATAGAAAGCTCTTCTACCAGTTCAGCAATCTCTTTAATTGAGACAACAACAAAATTTTTTACTCAAGATCCGCCATTGATATTCGAATCGCATTCGAAGATAGAAGACGTTCACGGCATTAGCAACATTCAGGATTTGGTCTATTATCTGCAATCTGGCAATCATATACCAGAACAAATGCAATATTTAACGGATTTAGCTCACGAGATTGTCGAACTATTTGCCCAGAGAAAATTTAAAAAGAAAGAGATGTTCAATGAAATTGCCGTCTTAGCATCTATTCCAAATAAAGAAATTTATGAAGGATTGTTAGAGATAATTATTCAGGAAATTGACAATTCAAAATTACACCATTCTGAACAATTGATTGGCCTAACTCGGGTGATTCAAAACATGCCCGATTTAATTATCGGGAAAGTTAGTACAGGGAATTTGGTGAAAATATTAAAAATATTGCAAACTCATTTAGAAGATCTGCATAAGCAAGACGAGACTTTACTTAGCGAACTATTGCAAACAATCTGTCCGTTATTGGACGCCATGGTTCGAGTAGGAGTTAAAGGTATTAGTCGCGTGAAACTACATGCACCACTATATCAACAGCTTAAAGAGTTCGAAGACAATGCTGCGTTAGCTTACCATGCCCACTACGCTTCTCAGGCGTTGTTGCATATCCCAAATGATGAAAGTTTATGGAAAGAGGTTATGCGTCGAACTTTTAAAATAGCCGAAGGAACTATTAATTTAGTTAGCGTATTTAGAGACTTAAATCCAAATAAACTACTAGATACCTTTAAAGATTTTAGCGAGGCATTTGAAGGTTTTGATGAAATTGCAAGTCGCATTCGAGAAACGGTTCAAACATTAAAAGAAGGAATACAAGATATTCGTCAAGGAATGGAGTGGTATTTAGCTCTGCGATTTATAGATATTCTTCTTCAAGGAAATCAGTTGGTTAAACTAGAACAGTTTATTCGTCAGAGTCATCATAGAAAGAATAAATGGTTTCTAATAGGCCTGTGCCAACGCTTAGGACAAATTGCTTGTATGCAACGGGATTTAAAGATACAACAAGGGGCGGTTAGGTTTTTAGGTGATCTTTATCAAAATGAAGTTCAGTGGGGCGAACATTCAGAAGTTAAAGAATGGGCATTTGCAATCTTGCGACAGTTGGCGGACCAGAACGATGAAGATTTGAAAGATTATGCCAAAGCGATTGTTAATAAAGTAATTCCGAATGAAGATGCACAGAATTCTTCCATATGCGTGCCACATATAATGAATTCAATCAAGCAATTTGAAGTTACTTCCGAATTATTAATTGAGGCTCGTCTTAAATTATCACAAAATTTAGCGTCAAAAGTCACCAAACCGTTAGCGCAATTAGGAAAAATTAGAGAGGAATATTTTGATGAACTTGAACAAGACGAAGAGATCAAATATGCATTGAACTTGTATGTGCCACCTGAAGGAAAGTATTCCTCAAATGCCACGAACTCTTTTAACTTGGAGACCGAGGTTGACACTTTCTTGGATTCGGAAAAAAAGGTCCTGTTACTCTTAGGCGAGGCTGGAGCGGGAAAGTCTACTTTCAACCGTTACCTTGCTCGACGTCTATGGAAGGAAGACAACAAACATATCCCCTTATTTATTTCACTTCCAACTATAGATAATCCTAATGAGAAAATAATTCAAAAGTATTTAAAGGGGATAGGTTTTTCTAAGGAAATTATCGAAAACATGAAACAAAACTGTAAGTTCGTATTTATCTTGGATGGATATGATGAGATTAAGGATCGTCAATCAAATTTCTATGATAAAAACAAATTTCGAGAGTGGAAGAAAGCCAAAGTTATTATTAGTTGTCGACCGGAGTATCTAAGTACAGATTATAAATCTAAGTTTATACCTCGTGGAATTTTCAATTCCTTCCAAGAAATATGGATGGCGCCTTTTTCTGAAGAGAAAATTCGAGAATATATTGAATTGTATGTTAAAGAAAAACAAGGACTATCATGGAATATGCAACATTACGAAACCATCCTGAAGCATATATCTCATTATGAGCGTTTATTAAGCAACCCTTTTATTTTGAAAATTTCCTTGCAAGTCGTGCCTAATTTGATGGACTACAAGAAATCGGAGAAAAATATAACCCGTTTAACCTTATACAATGTTTTTGTGGAGAAATGGTTTGAGCGATCTAAAGAACGTCTAGAGCACATTCAACTAAAGGAGAGTGAAAATAATGCCTTTGAAATATTAGATGAGGGTGGATTTCTGAAACGTTGTATAAGATTTAACAAGGATTTGGCTGTTGAAATGTTTAAGGCCAATGAAGTAGTAGTAGAGTATTCAGACACAGATGATAAAAACTGGCGTTCTGAATTCTTTGGATATAGAAATCCAGAGACACGACTTTTACGCTACAACTCTCCACTAAGCCGCAATGGTGATCAATATCGATATATCCACAAATCAATATTCGAATATTTTGTTGCTCGAGCAATTTATGAAGCAATTTGCAAAGAAGCTAGTTCCATATTATTTAAAGAAAATTCAATACTACGTGATCCCGGGGTTGTTCGCTTTCTAACCGAGTATGCACAACAGACTGATAAATTCAGGAAGAATCTTATTGACTTTATTGAAAGATCGAAGGAAGATACTAATTTCGAAATCGCCGCAGCAAATGCAATCACAATTTTAAATAAAGCCGGAATATCATTTAGTCGCAAGAATCTAAATGGGATTCGAATTTCCGGTGCAAATTTAAGTTACGGCTTGTTTCATTGTACTCAATTTAAAGGAGCAGATTTAAGTAATGTTGATTTTCAAAGGGCATGGTTGCAGTATGCAAATTTTAGTGAGGCTAATATGACAGGCGTGCAATTCGGTGAATTTCCTTTTTTAGATCTTGAGAATGAATGTTATTGCTGCTGCTATTCCCCAGACGAACGTTTTCTTGCCGTTGCTAGTGGAAAGAAAATTTTTCTTTGTAATGTCAAAACGTTAGAAAAGATACATTCTTTCAAAGGACATAATGATAACGTTAGAAGTGTGACCTTCTCACCTGATGGCGCCCACCTGGCATCGGGAAGCGATGACAAGACGGCACGGCTGTGGTCTATCGAGAATTTAGATCAGAATCCACGCATTCTAGAACATACTAACGCCGTTTGGAGTGTGACCTTCTCACCTGATGGCACTCAACTGGCATCGGGTAGCTTTGATGATACGGTGCGACTCTGGTCTCTCGAGAATTTAGATCAAAATCCACGCATTCTAGGACATACTCGCGCCGTTTTTAGTGTAGCTTTCTCACCTGATGGCACCCAACTGGCAACGGGAAGCGATGACAATACGGTGCGGCTGTGGTCTCTCAAAAATTTAGATCAGAATCCATGCATTCTAGAAGGACACTTTACTTTTATAATGAGTTTGGCCTTCTCACCTGATGGCACCCTACTGGCATCGGGTAGCTTTGATCATACGGTGCGACTTTGGTCTCTCGAGGATTTAGATCAAAATCCACGCATTCTAGAACATATTCAACCCGTTTATAGTGTGACCTTCTCACCTGATGGCACCCAACTGGCGTCAGGAGGTGATGACAATATGGTGCGGCTGTGGTCTCTCGAGAATTTAGATCAAAATCCACGCATTCTAGAAGGACATGCCAACACTGTTTTAAGTGTGACCTTCTCACCTGATGGCACCCAACTGGCATCGGGCAGCTCAGATAATACAGTGCATCTGTGGTCTCTCGAGAATTTAGATCAGAATCCACGCATTATAGGACATACTGACGCCGTTTTGAGTGTGACCCTCTCACCTGATGGCACCAAACTGGCATCGTGCAGCAAAGACAGGACGGTGCGGCTATGGTCTCTCGAGAATTTAGATCAGATTCCACGCATTCTAAGAAACAATAATGGTAGTGCTCGAGGTGTGGCCTTCTCACCTGATGGCACCCAACTGGCATCGGGCAGCTCACGCAATACGGTGCGACTGTGGTCACTCGAGAGTGTAGATAACAATCCACGCATTCTAGAAGGACCTACTAACGCCGTTTGGAGTGTGGCCTTCTCACCTGATGGTACCCAACTGGCATCGGGTTGCTTAGATGATACGGTGCGACTGTGGTCTCTCGAGAATTTAGATCAGAATCCACGCATTCTAGAACATCCTAACACCGTTTGGAGTGTGACCTTCTCACCCGATGGCACCCAACTGGCATCGGGCAGCTCAGGCAATACGGTGCGTCTGTGGTCTCTCGAGAATTTAGATCAGGATCCACGCATTTTCGAACATCCTTACACCGCTTGGAGTGTGACATTCTCGCCTGATGGCACCTTACTGGCATCGGGAGGCGATGACGACATGGTGCGGCTGTGGTCTCTCGAGAATGTAGATAAGAACTCACGCATTCTAGAAGGACATACTAGCACCGTTTCTAGTGTGACATTCTCGCCTGATGGCACCCTACTGGCATCGGCCAGTAATGATTTGACGGTGCGGCTTTGGTCTATGGCATCTGATAAATGCGTAGCCATTATATACCTTCCCGGAGTAAGTAATGATCTTGATTGGAAGAATACAAAAGTGGGAGACCTTCTATTAACGGGTGGTGAGGATAATGTTATTCGTTTGTGGCATGTAAAAAGAATAAACGATCAAAAATTACAAGTCACCTTACATTGGACTTCATTTCAAAATATATTATGGATTTCAAAAGCAAATATTCAAAACGCGAAGGGTTTAAATTCGATGAATATACACCTTTTAAAGCAAAGAGGTGCCACTGAAGATTCGGAAGTTTACTTTAACGAAAATGATCAAGCTTAAGTCGGTCGTTTCGAAATTATTAGCAGTCAAATGTATTTATTTTGTATTTTAAATTATAATATAAATAAACTCGTATTTACAACGTCACTTAATAAATCCAATTTAACTGCTATCGACCAAGCAAGCGTAATTTCTACGGTCGCCTCAGTTATAAAGTACACATGGCCACGTCTGATAATTAGACGGGTTAATACAGTATTAAATTACTTTGCAAAAAATTATGTGACACTTCCTTCAGTACGCAGCTTTATCTCTTGACTTTGCTTCTGCAGGTTTTGTAATATTACTGTGGCTTTTAAATGCTATAAATTTTCTACTTTTTAATGTGAATATCAATTTAAAAAGTCATGATAGACAAATCTTCGATTGCATTTGAATTTGAAGAATGTGCTACTTGTAACATAGAGGACCAGAAACACAAGAATCGCCGATTTGTTGAAGAATCAGGCGTCGAAACTTTGCAACTACAGTTGTATATCGTTAGGAATTGTTAAAGGTTTTCAGAGATCTAGAATTTAGAAGAGGATGCACGAACATTTTAATTAACTTGTTTAATTTTTATTTTAATGTCATAGCGGCCGTGCGCTAGTAGTCTCAAGCGTACGAAAAACGTGTAATTAAATTACTTTGTAATGTATTCCCTAAAGTATAATCATTCTATGATAATCTCATGCGAGTAATGACGATGTCGTAACAACATGAGTGATCGATTTTTTTTTTTTTACATTTTACAGGAATTGGCCTAACAGCAAAAATAAGTTATGGCAAGATGCATACTGGTTGTTAGAGTCTAATGAAAGAATGGAGATTTTTCCAAGGTTAAATTAAATGATTTTCACACTTGTGCCAATTTATGATCGATAATATCTTAATATACTGTAAATACAGTATAAAAATAATTGAAATCTATTAATTTATTACAGACCTATATAACAATATTAAATTTTAATACAGTAGTATATAATTTTACAACTAAATAAAAATAATTTTTTATAGTAATGAAATGTTGATATTTTTTTTAAATAAATCAGGTAAATTTGTTCAAAATTAATTCTCGGTTTTAATTACCATTTATCAATTATCACCATTAATTTCTAATCATTTATTGAAATTTTTTTTTCTTTATCAAATAAATACATGGATAATATTTTAAAGAAAGTAAGTTAATTATAGTTTTATTAATCCTTATTCATCGTTAATTATATTGGAAAAAAAATTTATTTTTTTCAAATTTATAAATTAAGTTTAGAAAAAATAAGTTTTAATGATATTAAGATTACAGTATATAAATTATTAATTGTTTGTTTGTTTGTGTGTTTTGATTTAATAAACAGATAATACCAGCTTGATTGAGGATCAAAAAACATGATTTATTTATTTATTTTATTATTATTATTATTATTATTATTATTATTTTACAAATATAAATTCCACAATTTATTATTATATAATCAAATAATCAAATTCAATAATTAATCAAAATTTTTTTAAAAAAAATTTATCATTATCATTTAAAAAAAATAACATTACAAAAAATATTTGTCACTTATTTTTTTATATACAGTAATTAAAAAAAAATCAAAAAATATTTTTTATAAATCATTATCATAAAAAAAAATAATAATTCAAGTTACAATCAATAATATTTATTGTACATTTACTTTATAAGATTAAATACATATTTTTTTTGTATTATATGAATTCTTCGAAAATTAGAGATATAATATTTGAATCAATATATTTAATCGAATAAAAAAAAATTTTTTGTAAAATACCGTAAAATGAATATTTAAAAGAAAATTTTCAAGGTACAGTATACAATCTTAACAAAAATATTGTTATAATACACAAAACTTTGCAATCCAATAAATTAACCTTTTAATTTTAAATACATTTTACTTTCTTCAATACTGTAAATCAATTAAAAAATGCACTTATATTTTACTCATTAATCTTGCAAAACTGAACGAAAGCTCCCCGTTAACACTCGTTTGATTGATGACATCTATATCTCGTGGAACAATAGTGAACAGAACCTCTTTCTTAAAACTTGCTCGGAACAAGCAATTGCATGTATGAATAATGAAGTCCTTATTGCAGGGTCAATTTACTGCAAATCAACAGGATTCAGGCTCTCATGCTCCTGATATCCAAAATTATTAATTTACCGTTGAGCTTTTAATGGTTCTCCTGGTGGTACTCCGGCTGGAGGAGTTATGTGCTTGGAATTATGAGAATTAATAAGTACAATATTGAGATATTCCCGCTATAAAATTCATTGTAGCGGAACGTCACGAAATTACTTTCCCTATTTGAATTATTATTGTGGATAATATATTTGGAATGAAAAGTGGAAACCCGAATTTGTTCTAGTTTTTATCATATAAAAGTATATTTGGTTAACGTTAGCTTTATTTTTTTATTAAATTTTCACATGTTAATGATTTTCTTAGTTTAATAATTGTTTGAATGCATCTTTCGTATGTATTAGATTTTATCGGGATCGATGGTAGATCATAGATCAAACTAAGCCTCTGGTGCAGTTGGTTTGTGAATCTAATTTAGAAATTTATTTTGCATAATTGGTATATTAGAAATTCATAATGAAAATTGAGAATGTTAATTAAAGAAAAACCACTCACTATTTTGGAAATATTCAACCAATCCAAGGACTTTACAATTTCATTATTTGATGAATCGGGAATTTCATCGTGTTCCCAGACCATAAAGGAATTAAACTTGTAAATTGTATTCCAGTTACGCGTCGGTTCTTCCATTTCCTCGACTGATGTTGGTAGTTCGCCCCTTTTGATTACATATGATGATGATTCTCTGAATATATAACCTACAAAAATTTTAGTTAATGCAAAAAAAAGTTTCAAAAAGTTTATTTCTAATTTTACCTTCATATTCTTCATTTATTTCGTGTAATTTTCCGATAAGACGGCGTCCACGAAAAAAAGTCTCGTAGAGTTCTTTTACAATTTAAAGTATTAAGTCGTGAAGGCAATTAAATATTTAGAATTCCATATTTTCTACAAGTATCAATCAATACCCTTTTCTTCTCGTTCATTGGTCGAACTTTCGTCCTTTAACTTGTTCACCAAAAAGTATTTATCGATGTTAGCTTTTCCGTCATAATTGATGTTGCATGGTAGAAAGTGCAGCTTCTGTTGTACGGCGTCCTTCCCTGTTG
>CAJVPV010003879.1:0-10691 GCA_910591835.1 Acaulospora morrowiae | reverse complement strand
AAAGCGTTTGAGAGGTTGTCTTCTGACTTTTGG
Source organism: Acaulospora morrowiae (assembly GCA_910591835.1). Classification (NCBI taxonomy): domain Eukaryota; kingdom Fungi; phylum Glomeromycota; class Glomeromycetes; order Diversisporales; family Acaulosporaceae; genus Acaulospora; species Acaulospora morrowiae. The sequence continues at coordinate 10,658 of CAJVPV010003879.1, read as the reverse complement.
GTGAAAATCGGAGTTTCGGTCGGACGTTCTATAGATTTGTTACAATTATCACCCCCATAAATTGCATCTAAAGGCTTTGGCTAAAGACAGGTGAGTTGGATTGGGGAAATTTATATTTTGCATGGATTCTCAACTTGTAATGGTTCTTTATGATTAAATAAATAAATGATACCAACCTAATTGCGGGATTAAAAAAAAATAATAATAATAATTTTTCTATATAGTCTAAAGTCATTGCATCTGAATAAAAAATAATTAATAATAATTGTTAACCTAAAAGCAAATATGATTTTTTATACTTCTACTAATTTAAATTAAATTGTTTTTCAAAAACTTGATATTTAATTCCATTTTTTATTTCAAATTTTTTTTATACTTAAGTTCCAAAGACTTATTAATACTATTGATTATTAATAAAAACTTTATAATCTTTATTATTGATTAATAATAAAGTTAATATTTAATATTCTTAAATTTTTTTTTTTAAGGGCTAAGATACAATACATGTGAGGATTTTATTGTAAGTTTTTATAGATTACAAATTAACCATTACATGAACAGTCTATATTTAACTGACACACCACCCTTATTCTAACTCAAGTACCAACTTACATCATGGAGGTGTATTCATACCTGAGCGTGGACTTCAGAGGGCTTCTTGTTTTGTATTTTTTACCTGTTAGCTATCATTAGGGTCCCCTATTATTCAACCTGACAATACACATGTCTGATATCATGGAGTTTACTTCTTTACACTTTCTAGTAAATGCTTCAAGAGTTTTCCTATGGTTGGCACACACTACCAAATCTAAAGGCTTGGTTGCTGGCCAAGTAGAGCACAACTCCTTAAGAATTACTTCTTACTCTCCCAGTAGACACTCCGATAGGTTTCTTAGTTAACTTAGACTGCCAAATCTAGGGGTATAAATATCAAGCAGGGTGCAACTTCTGTAAAGTAGCCATGAATCTCTAAGCATGCCCTGTAAGATTTCAATCTGAAAGTAATCATTAGTTGCCTAATAGAATTAACAGGTTTTTTCTTTTATAGTCTTGTGGACTATAAGGGAGGAAATGACCAATGTGAAACTGGGAAATGCATCAAGCGCAATGTCAATCATCATAACACCAACCAGATGATCAATGCTACACAACACCTTTTCTGGAGAACACAATCTTAACGTCTGCTGGATTAGCGTGTAAAATGGCTTCGCATGAGAAACAGCACATAATAGGTTACAATGCCAGATATCATATGGAACTGTTTAATCGCCTTCACCTAAAATTGAACCAATATCTTGTGATCTGATCTGTGAAGTGCTAACCACTGCACTATGGATCCACAGGTCTTAATATTCTTAAATTTTATTATAGGAATTTCTTTAAACTTTATATAAAAAATAGTTGAAATGTCTAAAAATTCTTTTCTAATCTTTATTGATAATGGCAATAGTGATATGTTTAAATTGGAATATTTATAAAAAAACTTATTATAGCATTACCAGTTGTATTAGATGGTTAATACTAATTAATTAGTTTTATAAAATCTCAATAAGTATCATTAGGCTATTCAACTATTTCAGAATATTGCAAGTTATTAAAAGTATTATCAAATGAAATGTTTTTATAATTTTCAGGATTACTTTTGAAAGAATTTTCAATACAAAATAATATTGACATATTTTCTTATTAATAAAAAATTAAAATTATTTATTAATATTTTTTAACTTTATTATTATCAAATTATTTTATACTATATATCAAATCAAATTCAGAAAGTGTGGATAAATTTTTGTTCTAAAAATAAAAATAGATTAATATTAATTTAAATGTCTAAAATTTTTAACAATATTTATTCTATATATAAAAAAATCATCAATGTTATTATTTATAGTTAAATCTTCACTAGACTTATAAACAAATAAGTTCTATATATTATCATCTGTCTTTTCAAATATTGTTTGGTTTGTTGATTTTTAATTAAACAGATATTTTAATAAAATATGTTGAGTTAAAGTATAGAATTTGAAGAACTCTTGACTACAATGTTCACATAGTTAACATATTTTTTAATAAATTATTTTAATCAAAAATATATTTCTTCTAAAATAAATAAGTATCAAAATTATACTGACAATTATTATTATTACATATTAAAAATTAGAAAATTATAGTGTCACAATTATTGTTACATGTAAAAAAAATTGTTATAAGTTAGCAAATAATATGATTATTAATATCAATTTATAATGTAAATAAATGATGTAACAATTTTAAATATAAATACTTTATTTAGTCATTAATTTTTTAAAAATTTTCATGTTATTATATTTATCAATTATAAAAATAAATTGAATTTTAGATAAAAATATTTTAAAAAAAAACAATGTTTAATAAAAATATTTTATCTTCTTATAATGTTTTTTCTATTTCTCAAATTTAATTTATTACTAATATATAATGAAATATTGTTGATCCTTACCAGTATATCTATATTTATAATGTTAGTGATTGCTCAGATTCAGCAAAAAGCATTACAAGTATATATATGTAATATCTTTTTAGTAATGAGTAGTAGAAATCAATGTTTCCTTAAAAGTTATTAGCAATTCTTAAGACTCCAATCCATTTTCTATCAACACTTAAGAGAATGATCACAATTTCAATATCATTTAGAAGAATGGTTACAATATGGACCTGATGAAAATTAGTCTTAATTGAGACAATAGTCAAGAGATTAGCAAAGATCGAAACATTTTTTAAGAGAATGATCTCAATCAAGACAACCTTTTAGAAAACAAAGTCAATCAAGGCAGCCTTCAAAAAAACAATCTGAATTCTAACAATCCAGACATTTTTTAAGACAACAAACTTCAACTTATCAACCCTCAAGATAACAAACTCTATATTAAACAGTTTGAATTATATCTTACTAATATAATAAAAATTATAAAACTTTATCATTACTTAAAAATTAAGAAAGATTATAGGAAAGAGGATTAACAGATAGTGTGATAAGTTTATAATTTTTTTTTTAATTATACTTTAATATATATATCTTTTAAAGAATGATAACATTATAAGTAGCAAATTAATAAATAACTTTTTTTTGTAACAATAGCAACTTTATCTTTTGATAAAAAGACTTAGTAATAATATCTGAGAGATCAAGACTAAAATAAAAAAAAAAGATAAACAGAATGAGCTTAATTCTCAGATTATAGATATAAGTATTTTAATTAATAAAATTTAAAGCAAAATTTATCTAATTTTATATTTTTAAATAATTTAAAGAATATATTTAAATATTATAAAACAATTGCTTTAGAAACATATTTATCCAGATCAAATTACTTTAAAAAATGTCCTATATGAATATTTCAAGGCAAATTTCTTTGAATATATGTCTAATTGAGCTCTAATCAGTTTACAAATTTATTTTATGGTAAATGGTATAGTATAGTAAGTAAAATAAAATTATTCAAGTGTTTTTAATTATTTTTAAATTAATTTGAACTTAATTAAAACAAAAGCTTTTGGCAAAAATAAAAAATTACTAAGGCATAATGTTACAAAGTAATGGGAATATAGTGAGTTTTTGGTTTAGAACAATTATCATTTTTAAAAAACAATATTTTATCAATTGCTATTATAACATGGAAAAAGTCTGTAAAAGTATTTGAATATTATTATTTATTTTTTCAATTAAATAATAAAGACATCTATTAAATAACTTCAATTACAAGAACAGTATTTTCTAAATATTCATTTTTACTTTAAGCAATGAACATTATATGTTTATTCTTGCTATATGTGATATTTTTTTGAATTCTTGATTCAAAAGTATCATATGTTTTGAAAAGCAGATAAAATATTATATTAAGTATTTTTTTGTAAGTAATCAATTATAATATAATAATTTTTTTAAATATAATTTTTAATATATTTATTAAATAAAAAGATTTTAATAATAGTGATTTCTTTTTAAATTCTGCCAAAGAAATTTTGAATAATGAACTAGAAAATGTAATAAATTGAAAGCAATTGCAAGAAACTTTAAAACAAAAAACATAATTAAATAGAATACAGTAGAATAATTCAACACTATTTTCACAAGAAGAACAAGATATATTATTTGATATTGATAAAGATATTAGAGATTATATTAAAATCATAATATAAAAAGTTGCTATAATACATGTAACAAATAAATTCGCTTTTAATAAAAAAGAATTGCTTTTATTTTTATTATTACATATATTATAAAAAAAATTATTATATTATTATAAATTGAAATTTTTTAAAATTTAAATTAAATCAATAAATTCCAATATATATCAATTTTTATCTAAATTAATAATAATTAGCAAGAAGGTTTTTAATTTTTATAACTTACTTATATTATAAAAAATATAGTTTAGGATATTTTTTATTAATTTTATTAAGTAAAAAATTAAAATTTTATTGTAAATTTTCAAAATAAATAATCTTAAACTTTGTGTTTAAAATCTTAATATATTTTTTTTTTCTGTAGTCAAACAAGTATGTACTGTTTATTGAATCTATACAGAAAACAAATAATGTATAATACATTGTATTGCATAAATTATTCTACTGTCTTGAACACCTATCTTTAACTAGTGTTTTTAGATATAACTTTGAAGATGAAAAAGGTTGCCTTTTTTATAATTTACTTGCTTATGGAGTTCAATCTTAAAGATCATTGCTTGCAGTTCATCACTACAGTTTATATAAGCAAAATCTAGACTACTTTTTATATTTCTAACCATTTCTTCTCTTCTTTAATTCAATCACAAATTGAAATTTTGTCTTAAGTTTGCAGACTGAGGTTCTTTTTCTTATCTTGTACTGTCTTGAGACTTGTTTTTTTCTGTTCTTGATCTTTTGGTTTTCTTTTTTCTTTTTTTCTTCCACTGGTATTCTTCTCTTTATGCTTATATATATTTTGAACTTTCTCCCAAAATTCTGTAGCTTGACACATCTGTCATTTAATATCTTCTTCTGAACTTGCTTACAGATATTTCTTGACAGTTTCTTCAAAAGCTGCTTTGCTTTGTCAGTTTTCATCCTAGTATTGGTTATTATTTGAATTCATTCTGCAATGTCTTCCTTCGAAAAGAGTCCTAAGCATATGCTTATGATATTAGTTCCTGTGGAGAATTTGTTCCTATACCATTTTTGCAAAAGGTTTTGTATAGTAGCTTGCTTGTCTTATATCTTTTCAACTTGGATACTTTCTGACCATTTGTTGAGTATTTAATTTTAATTTTGGTTTCATATTTCTTTACAGATTTCTGAAATACTGTTGCAGAAAAGAAGGTACTCTAGGAATTTCTCTTCTTGTTGGCAATATAAATACATAATTAGGTTTCCATATTTTGTGGAGAATCTTTTAGTCATGTTATCTAGGGTTGGCAATTAATTATACATTAGTTTTATGCAGAAGGTTTTTTTTTTAACTTGTTTAAGTGATGTTGTTATGGAATCTCCAACTCTGTTTGCTTTTCAGAAACTTCTCCAATCAAAATTTTCTGGATCATCTATCTTTTTAGCCTATCTTTTTCATATCTAGTTCTGGTTTGCCTATTTTGTTAAGATATTTCTTTTATATATTTCTTTAATAAAATCTCTTATTTCAATATCAATGGGGATCCCATTCTAGCATAATGTTGTTAAGACTTCTTGCTGATATCAGTTGTTCTAAATGATCTCAGGTTCTTCTTTTGCTTCTTTGATGAAAAGATCTACTTTATTGTTGGCTTTATCTTTGTCATATGTTTTTACTTTGGTCATTTTGATTGTGATCTGTTTCTTGTATATCAGGTCTATACATTTTGTCCACAATTGCTAGTTCTTGCACTTTCTGTTTCTTTTTCCTGTGTCTCTAATATGTGAATTTAGAAGCTTTTGTAGAGTATTAATACAGATTGTGCTATCCATTTGGATTTCTATTTGGCTTCTTTAGGATATAACCAGAAGTGTTAAAATGATTACCACTAGTTCTGCTTAGAGTGCTAATGGTCAGTTGTCTACTCCTGCTTAAAAGAAATATTTTGGATTTAGTCCTTTTTCTTGTAGCCAGGCAGCATCCATTCTTAGTATTTAGTCTTTTGCTTTTCCATATAATCTATCTGTATAGAAACAGTAAGACTGGTAAAAGTCACTTTTTTTATTCATTCTATATTCTTCTATTAGGGCTTGTATGTATTCTGGAGATTGGATATGTTTTAATTATTGATATTCCTAAATTTTCTATTTCTACAGCTATAAGACAGTTGTTAGTAATTCTTCATTTGTTAAGGTGTTTCAATTCTTTTCTGACTTGGTTTTGCAATACATGTATACTAATTGAAATTTTTGGACACTAAGCAGATTACCTATCAGAGTATTGTGTCTCTGTCCTTTCCGGTTTTTTTTATAGGATGTTAGATCTGGAGGATCACCATTTAGAAAGCGGATGGAACCTATGGCCAGAACGTAGTTCAATACCTTTTCAACCTACAGGTTAGCAATTCAATCCCTTTTTAAATAATGTCAGGCTTCAAGTGTAAGCTCTTATTTAAGAGGGCGCAACTCCTCCAAAGTCAGGCTAAGTCTTAAGGGGGATCTTCCATTCTGGCAATCGTTACTAACTAAGTACCTTTACTACAGGTAAGAATGGTGAGTATTGTTGACAAGTCGCAACTCATGCTGAAGGGGGGATTGTGTTATAGTCTTGCTGTCAAATTTCTCTGGTTTGTGGCCCTCTGTAATATATTTCTTTTATAGTTTTATGAACTATAGGGGAAGAAAAACGGCCTATTGCAGAACTGGGAATCACACCAAACTTGGCAACGATCATCGTAACTTCCACCGGACGATCGTTACACCTCGTCACCTTTTCTGAAAATCACAATCTCAATGCTCGCTAAATCAGTGTGTGAACGGCTTCATATGAGAAATAGCACTTTTAACAGGTTATGGTGCTAGATACCATATTAATTCTATTCAACTGTCCTCACATAGGGTCAAACTGATATCTTGTGATTTGACCTGTGGAGTGTTAACCACTATACTACAGATCCACAAGTCGATCTTTGATCTTTTATTACCTTTACAAGGATTTATTCTATCCAAGGGATTTCTTGTTTCTCCATTGGAATTTGTTTGGATACCATTTAAAATTCTTTGAAGTTTAGTTGGATCCTATCTTTAACTTATAAATCTCTGCATGTGAAGTTTGGTGGCCTGAGTTTCCTTTGCTTCTATATCAAATAATTTGTCTATTTGTTCCTTCCAAACTTGCAATTTTCCAGCTTCATCAATATCGATCTTTGATTACTTATAAAAAATCTTCTATTTTGCTCCTTCCAGTTCCAGTTTTACCATCTGTTGTTTAGGATATTGTGCTTGTTTGCAAAAATTAATTGAATTTTATTATACTATAATGGTATTGGTCCTTTACCAGTTTCAGACAGGATTTGAATAATTTTTCAAAGTAATATTATTTTCATGTTTTTAATAATTAGTTGGTCTACAAACATTATGTTGTGTTTTCTTAAAAATGAAATTGCTTTTTGATATGTTTCTGTATCGTTGAGCTTGTTTTTGATAAATAGCGAGCCATCTTTCCATTCAAAATAATTTAACTATCAGAAATTGAATATTGTGATTTCCAAGTTGTTTGCTAATCTCAATACTTGGGTAGAAAAGTTCTTTGAATATCTAAAGTATCGAGGGATATCATTGGTTAGGATATTGCTTGGTTTACAGTTTTGAATTTGGGCTTGTTTAAGACAGATTAGTGTGGATATGCTGGCTGAATCCATATCACTTAATCTGTTTATAAAATTGGAGATCTGGTTTTTTGCTTGAATTTCCTCAATACTTTTGATATTATATATCTTTTTGTGATGGATAGCTGGGTTTGGAATTGTTGAGACTAGTCCTACTATTTTCTTCAAAGCTTTTCTTAATTGAGCTGTTAGATTGTTATATGTGTTTTGATCTAGGAAGCAATGTTGCATTCGATATTCTATATAAGGGATAAGAACTCTGTTTAGAATGTATTCTGCATATTTGTCTATTATTCTTTTCTTCTGAAGGCTTGATACAACAGTTGTGATTTCTTGCTTAATTCGAAAAGTTGTATCCCTGGTCTGTTTTTTACTTCCTATCCATATTCCTAAGAATCTAGTAAAACTGTTGTGAGTTTGGTCCTTTGTTATAACTATTTATTGTTATTAATATGGACTTGTTGCTATTGATCTGGAAGTCATTAGCTGTGTAAAACCACTTGGCTCTTTCAAGGATATTTCACATATCTTCTTCTGATCTGGCAATCCATGTTGTGTCATCTATATATACTATTGTAGCTTGTCAGATATTCAGTTGCATGGTTTTGTTTTTATTGTGATTGGTTTCCCATTTATAATTCATGGAGTATCCCAGTTTTGTATTGTCCTAGATTTCATATAGCAAGAGGTTATAAAAGATGCACCATAGAAGAGGAGAGATTATTTCTCCTTGGTCTATTTTATTTCCTGCCATTACTTTCTTTGTTATTCCTATGTCAGTAATTATTTGTAGAGATCTGCTAATGAAAGAGTTTAATATAAGTGTTTTGAGATTCTCTGGGATTTTAATTCTTTGAAGTGCTTTTTGTAACATTTTCAAACTAATTGTGTTATATGCCTTGGCAATATTTTGGAATAGGATCCACAGTTCTTTTTCTTTTCTCTGGCCTCTTCGCAGATATTGTTTAACAAGTGGATAGGTTCTGAAGTACTTTTTCCTGGTAGTTTTACAAAGTTGAGGTCCTTTGGAATATTGTGCTGTTTACATATGATAGACAGTTGATTAGTGATGATTTTGGTAAAACACTTTTGTGAGACATCCAGGAGAACTATTGGTCTGGTGTTGCTTAAAGTGCCTTGCCATTCTTTTTCCTTTGAGATTGAGTAGAGTAGACTTTCTTTCCATGCCGCTAGGGTCATATTGTGGATTAGGTATGTGTTCATTAGTTGATATAGCATTTTTTTTCCTATTGTTTTCAGGTTTTGAGTATTTCGTATTTGATCTTGTTGGGTCCTGCTGCTTTGTTATTTGAAAGATCTTTTAGAACTTCTTTGAGCTCACTTTCTGAAATAGTATTCATCATTTCATTGTACTATTCTTCTTCTATTTTGGCTTTAGGAGTGTATTGTTTCTTCCATTTTTTATCTAATAGATCAAAGTTATTATTTCTTTTCTTAAAAGCTTTTTTGTAGTACACATGGATTTGATACAGAAATTTCTCTTTATTTATTGATATGTACTCTCTTCCTAGTTCATCTTGAATATGGATTCTGTCTATAGTAATCTTGTTTCGGAAGTTATTTGTCAGGCTCTGTACTATTTTTCTTTAATTCTTTCTGAGATTCTTGCATTTTTCTTGAATTGCTCATTTGATTTCTATATTGATTCTGTTTCTTTCCTCATTGAGACATATTTTTTTGAGGGAGCTGACTGTCTCTTTAAGCTGTTGTATCAAGGTATTTTCTTTTTTTTCTTCTTTGAGAATACTTAAGAGTGCTTGAGTTGATTTGAATGCTGGTGCTATGGATGCTATATATTGATTGATTCTTTTGCATTCATTTCATAGTTTTTGTCTCTAGACTGGTCCTTCTAGAGAATCTAGTAAGCTAGACCAGTTGTTAAGAATCTTGATGATTAAATAGTAATTGTGAAGCACAAGTTGTTCTCTTTGACTTTTCTTGTGAAAATTCATCTTGATCTTTTCTCTTGTTATTCTTTTTTCACAATATAAGTAGTTAAAAGCTAAGGTTATTAAAATCTTTTCAAATGCCTTCTATGAGTCTTGGATTAGTTGTTTGCACTTGTTGTCATTGGTATGGTTGAAATGTATTGTCTGGATTAAAGTTGGGATGTTGCTTTGTTGTAATTTTAGATTAATCTTGTGTTCATATTTCTTCTATTGTGATTCTATTGTTTTGGAAATATTGATTACTTTTTCCCTATGGGGCTTGAACTTTTCCATACTCATCTGATAGTTTTTAAACATGATGTCTCGTATGATTTGAACTGATAATATGGTATTATTACTGTTAGAAATTGTGCAGAAGTTCTCATTGTTAAATTGAAGTATATTATTTGCTATACCATAGGATCCCCAGATATAGTCAATTCTACTGGAGCTTATATTGTTTTTCCATGTGTGGGTCATTTCTATTGGTTTTCATAGTTAATGGAGATCAGAGAGGTTCCAACTATTCATGACGTTAAATAATTCAATTTCAGGATCTTCTGGCTTGGAAAATTCTTGTATATTACTTGTTGTTCTATAGTCTATTCTTGGATTAAGTGTTGCATTGAAATTACCTATTATTATGATCTCATAGTTTTTCTATAAATAGGTCTGTAATAAGTTTAAGATCTTTTTCTGTAGTTCACAGCTTTTCTTTTTATCACTGGGCAAATATACTTAAGCAATCCAAGTGTAACAATCCTGTGCTGCGCCTGGGACCATAACTGTGCCAAGAGACCCAGAGCGCCCCTGAGCGACCCAGACGACCTACAAGGCCAGGTATATTTGTCAAACGCATACATGGTGCGATTCTGACTCCTGACGATGTGACACGCCGCCTAACGCCACTAATTAA
>CAJVPV010003878.1:0-10692 GCA_910591835.1 Acaulospora morrowiae | reverse complement strand
CAATAAAGTTTCATCATATTTTAACAAATCTGTATAACTAAGGTCTTGTTGTATTAGATATTGTTCTATTAATTCAACAGCATTTAATGTTTCTTGATGAGTAATTTGACGCATTTCTATACTTTCATTTTCTTCTTCTTCACTTTCATTATTTTCGAGTTCTTGATTAATAGTAATATTCAAAATTTCTTGATCATTTAGTGTTTCAAAAGTATTTTTTTCTTCTGGATAATCGACATATTCTTTAAGATTCATCATATTTCAAAAGCGAAGTGCTTCAACATCTTCATATAATTCTTTCATTAAGCTATTATCATCATTAATATCAGATAAGTTATCATCTTGATTATCTTGAATAATTTTTGTATGCTTAAAACAATTATATATTGTCTCTGATGATACCTCTCTCTATGCTCGAGTAATAAATTTTATTGCGGTAAGAATATTCATTTTTTCATTTTTTTCAGATTCATATTGATCAAGTAACTATTTTATAAAATAGTTTCGATAATGACACTTAAAAGACATAATAACACCGGCGTCCATTGGCTGAATTCGTGATGTTGTATTTGGAGGAAGATAATGAATAGTTATGTTACGAAAATTTAAATTAAGAAATGAATGACATCTTGTATTATCAATTAAAAGAATTGTTTTGCGACCAGCCATTTTTAAATCAAATTCTTTGAGCCATTTTTGAAATAATATAGTCGTCATCCATGCTTTGCTACTCGCCTCATATATAACACCAAGTCCATTATGATTAATTTTTTTAAAACAACGTGGATTTGAAAATTTTCCAATTACAAATGATTGTATTTTGTTGGTTCCATCAGCATTTGCACAAAGTGCTAAAGTTAATTGTTCTTTATCTTTTTTTTTTCCTTTAAGATGAATAGTTGCAAGTATAGTATCTGGTTCAAGACTAAAAAAATATTAATAAAGATAAGTATTAATTAACATAAATATTATAATTAATTTATTATACCGATAAAATAATCCAGTTTCGTCTATATTGTAAATATCTTTTAGATCATATTCTTCTAATATTTCTTGCAATTTAACAATAGCAGATGTAATAATGGCATTATCTATAGAAGTATCCTCTCCATGTTTTGTTATTTGTCTTAAACCATGTTTTTTCTTGAACTTAAATAACCATCCATGTGAAAATTTAAAGTCACCATTAGGTATATCTAGCATTCGAGCAAAATTTTTTGCTTTTTCGATCAAAATTGCATCACTTAATATAATTTTTTCTTGATTTTGCAAAATCCATTCTAACAATGTATTTTCAAGATTCGGATATTGAACTGTTCTATATCTTTTTGCAAGAGGATCATTTCCAATATCTTCTTTATTTTTTATTAAATGGCTAATAGTAGTTGGATGAATGTCAAGTTCGTAATTCTTTTTCACCTATTCAACGAGATCAATATAGCTAATGTTTGGATGTTTTTCTTTATATGCAATGATATCCTTTCTTTGTTTATTATTAAGAGTAGTTTTACTTTTGTGTTTTTCAAAAGACATTATTATTATAACTATGATAGTTTATGAAATAAATTTATACATTTTGTTATCAAGCGAATAACAAGTTTTATCTAGTTTTTTGAACATTTTAAATAAACATCGCAATCATATGCTTTCAATTATATAACATTCGATTTAACAAGTAATAATCCAGATTTGACAATATGATCTCAAAAATCTCTTTTAATTTTTCAAATAATATAGTCTTGTTAGCTTAGTCATCAACTGCATTGCCCTTTTCACATTTTTTTTTATGTTCTATGGGTTGTATTCACATCATCGTTATCAAGTTTGTTATTAAATTTTGTTCTTCTGCCTATAGTTTTTTTTTTAGTTTAGCTCACTTAACTATTTTTTATAAATTGAAGATATACTCTTGAAAGTGACATTATCTTTATTGTTTACAATTTTTTGCAAGAATACCAAGTCGATCGTTGATACTTTTCATATATTCAGGATTAATGTTTTTCGAAAGTTTTTTTACTTCCAACTTTAGATAAAACCAAGTTTTCATGACACCTTATATGTTTCATTTTCTTCATTAAGAATTTAAATCCTAAATAAGTTATTGGCAGTTATTGACGCAAATCACCTCCAACCTTTCGATATCAATTTTTTTGATTAGTTCATTCAAGAAAAAATTTTGATTATACAAGACAAATGATTCACAGAATTCTTATTTTATTGAGCTTTATCCAGAACCATATGCTTACGTTCATAACCTTCAATCAATATCAACTCTTACAAAAGATTGTTTCACGAATCTCAAATTTTCTGTGGCCATCTAAACTAACCATACTAATGGTTAAGTTTTTGGGACCCATATCCAAAATGGTGACTATCTCTGTTTGTATCCTCTTGCTTTAATAAAAGCCATTTCATCTATTATGAATTTGTGAGATTGGTTCGTCTTTTGTCTAAAAATTTCAAACAAAAATTCATTAATAAGAAATTAATTTTCAGAATGATAAGAAGCACTTTATGATAAGAAAGTTTATACATACGTGCTTTAGAATCCTTTTGCTAATTTTAGAAATGTAAAATATAATGATTGAATGTGTAATAAATCGAAAATGACTTGTGGGAAAAGGTGTCGATGTTGGATAATCGGTTATAAAGAAACTCTGCCAGCAATGACCAATATTAATGATGGATAAAATTCCTATTATTTAAATACATACAGTATATAATCCGCATCCCAAAAATTATAAACCAAATTTCAAAACCATGAAAAAACAAAAAAAGATAAATAAATGATGTTTAATAAATGCTTTACCATGTGATACTTGTCTTTAACGCATATCTTTTTTGTCTGATTCAACTTTTGGACATCTACAAAATAAAATAATAAAATAAAGTTTAACTAAAACTAAAATCACTCACAAGATAGTCCATTAGCATATACCACGAGACTTCTATACTGCCTAACATTTAAATCGGTCAAGTTGTATTGTAATAAGTATACAAATCAGCAAAGACGAATGAGTCCTACTGTTATAATCAGAATCTGCCATTTTTTTTTTAATACTATTTGCATTGAAGAGGATTGTTTAAAAAAAAATAAAAAAAAATCAGTTTATTGAATAAAATATGACATAAAACTTATAACAAAAGAGGAATATTTACGAACATTCAAATTTTCTTCGAGCAAAATTTCTTTTATGATCTATTCAAGTTTTTTTTTGTTTTAAAAATTGGATTTTTGTCGGGATAAATATAAGTGCAAAAATAAATTAATATAAGTCTAACAATGTTACTGTAAATATGAAATAAATCATTTATTTAAAGTATACATTACGTATTACATGTTTTTAGAAAATATTTATAAGCAGTTTTTTTTCCTATTTTCAGTTACATGAAATGCATCCCCTTGCGTCACTCGAACAGTGAAATTTCTGGCTATACTGTAATTTCATAAATCCAGTTATCCAATTAGAAAGTTTTGGGCCCGAAAAGCTGCTGCTCATCCTTACTTTTATTTTACTTGCTCCTTATAGTCTTACCTTATTAGTCTACTTATCCTTTTAAAAAGCGGAAAATTTTTTATATATAATTTTTTAATAATATGTATACAATAAATTTCAGAACTACAGTATAATTCCAAGGTGCAAAAATGCCTTCGAAAATAATTATCCAATATACAGTAATTGTAATTTATAATATGTGATCTGCAAATTCGTAAATTTCTATCAAATATATAAAAATTCGAAAATTCACTACACGCACCATGTACATATCTGTACCAATGTGGTAGGGACACTGTACGAGTGGCGCAAGGGTGACGCAAGGGGATGCATTCATGTAACCGAAAATAGGAAAAAAAACTCAACGCTTAAAGAAAAAATTTGTTGCCTCTGTAAATAAATCTATTAGAAATTTAATTATTTATTATCACAAAAAAAAAAAAAATTATTTATTATCACGTGCTTGCATCTATGGAAGAAATCATTATAGGTGGGTCAAGCAAATAACATGCAATTGCAGAATAAAGAACATGCATTTATCTATAGGTCCTATTATAGGACCAGATCATAGTTATGTATTTAGAGAAATACTGCATTTAAAAAGGTTGCATTTAGAGAGGTCTGACTGTAATATAATAAATATATTAATTATATATAATATATAAAATAAATTATATAATTATAGTAAATCATATAAATATACCATTTTTATCAAGTATAACTAATATGAATAATTAAACAAATTCAATAAATATAGTAAAACCAATATATCTAAACTATAGTTCTGAAAATTGAAATTAAACAAAATCATATAAAATTATATAAGAATCAAAAAGAATCATTAGAATTCTTAATTTAAACTATTATTTATATTATTTTTCTTATAATTCAAAAATATATAAATATAACAATTGTTTTTTTCAATTGATTAAAAAATTTTTAAAATTTTCTTAATTTTCAATAAAATAAATCAATTTTGTTTTAATTACTACAGTGAACCCTCTCTAAATGCACACCCCTCGGGACCATAGGAAAATTTTTGAAAAATGTGCATTTATAGAGGGTGTGCATTTATGGAGGTAATTTTATTAAGAGTTCTATGTACTTAGGACCAAGCTTGACCATGCATTTAGAGAGAGAAAATATAGTAAGTGCATTTATAGAGTGTGCATTTAGGGAGGTCTCTCTGTATACTTCTTTATTTTATAATAAATAAATATTATTAAATTCTTTTATTTTATTAATTTTAATATACTATAATTTAAATTTTTATTTTTAATTTTTAAATGACTTCTTATTATAATTATTTATTAATTTATTCAATTTAAAGATTTATTAAATAAATTAAAAATATTTTTTATAAAATATATATAATAATTATAATATAATAAATTATATATATATATATAGTATATATTTTAAAAAAATATATTTTTTTTAAAATCACAAATAGATATTAAATACAAGACCTTTATAACAAATGTTTATCAGTTATTATATTAACAATCTTTACATAATTGTAGATTAATTATAGTTTATTGCAACTTTTATAATTAATATATATAATGTTATGATAAAATCACAGTGAGTCAATTACTTCGATCTGGCTCATGCCATATAACAATAGTTTCTCATTTCTGTTCAAAAGAGGCATGTGAATTTGATCAGAGTTCATAACACTTGATACAGATCAGTCTGTCAATCTTGCGTTTCTAAGAGTTACTTTCTTGTATAGCAATTTTATTAGCTATACACACTAGGGTATTTTCACAAGGCAGTTTATTAATAAAGACAGTTTATTAATTATCTATTGTGCAATACCTATCCTAATTTTTCCTGCTTTTTGTACATTTTCAAGTCACTTATATATATTTTGACTTTATATCTATTATACATATTATTCCTGATATACTACTTATATCAGATATATTTTTTATATGTGATATACTTTTTATATCAAATATACCACTTATACTTGATATACTTACCTTTATAATTTCCTATTATCTACCCATCACATTTTTTCTATAACAATAGTTATCTAGTAAGTGTTTATATATTAAAAATATTAAATAACTAATACTTAATTAAAATAATAATAACTGTTAAATTAAAAAAATTTTTTTTTAAATTTATATAAAATATATTAATTATTTATAAACCTAAAGTTTATAAAAATATATAATATATAAATATTTTAAAAAACTCTCTTCTGATTATATTTGTTTTTATTAAAAATTTTTTCTTTTATGATAATTTTATTAAGAAAAATATTTTATTTTCTTTATTATAAGTAAGCCTTTACTTAAAAACTTAAGAATTTTTAAAACAGCTAATGCAATGGAATAGAATTTCTAATCAAAGTTTATTCAAGTTTGGAAGTCTTGTTTATTTTTCAATTGTATAAGAAAAGATCTGTAACAGTTCTCTTTTGTTTTTTTGTTCTCTTGTATATCTTTTTACTTTTATAACATTATAAAAACTATTTATATTACCATCATTATATTCATTAAACTTATAAACACTTCTATTGTTTATTTTAATACAATTTTCTCAAATAACCTTATTATAGTAATATTCATTATACTATTCAAAAAATTTCATAATTTTTACTTATCAAAAAACTATAATTAATTTATTTTCTTCAAAGGATTAATATCTTTCAATTATTCAATCAGATTTTATTATTCCATCAAAACAAAATTCAAATCAGTTCAAACTGGTTTTCAATATAATAATAATAATAGCAACCATCAAAACAATAAATAATGTCATTCTTATTTTACTATTCATATTATACATGTGATAAAATTAAATTCAACTATTTTTCAAAAACTGTATTATAGTAGAATTACTAAGTAACATATAGTAAATAATTGAAATTCTTATTTAATTCAGAATTGTATTGTCGATTGAATTTCTTTTATGGTAATATAATCATATATATGATTTATATTAACAAAAGTCATATTAACAAGTAGTAAGGAATTAAAAATATGAAATAATAAGTCAATATAATAATTTCTTTGGGGTTATAATTTTTATTTTTATAGATTTTATAATTTATTCAACTTGGTTTTAGTTTTAATAATCTTTATTTTCTTTTTACTTTTCATTTCTCTTTTATATCTTATCAAATAATTCTGAATAAGTAAATATAATTACTATTTAATTATATTTAATATATTAATATTTTTTAATATTTTTTTTAATGTTAAAGTAAAGTATTATTTAAAATCTTTATTAATATAGCAAAAGTTTAACTTGTTATATAATTAATAATAAAATACAAATTATATTACTATAGATATTAATTTATCACCTATATAAAATAAATATATTATTAAAAAATCTTTAAACAATAAAAACTTAAGAAATTATTTGTTATAAAAAAATAAAAATAAAAAAACAATTTGAACAGGATCATTATATTATAAAATTAGTGTTTGTAGAAAGATAATTGATAAAATATTATAATAATTGTATTGTTTAATATAGTTAAATAATATAAAATCTAATTGGTATCTTATATATTATAGATCTTTTAATTTTTTTTTATTGCAAATAAATATAAAATGCAAGACTTTTATTAAATGAAAGTTTATAGCCATAACATTAAATATTCATTTAAGTTAATACTAATCTATTATATATAAAACTTTTGAAATAATATTATCAAATAAATGATATTACATCAAAAGTAATTTATAAATTGTTTATATCTATTCATAAACAGCTATATTAATGAAAGAAAAAATAAAATTTTTGATAATTGTGTTTTGAATGTACTATCTGGATCTGTGAAACTATAATAACAGCTTTTTTTGATTAGGAATTTGTTGATTGAATTTTGATATTGTTGCTTGAACCTGTGAAACCATACAATAACTGTTTAAAGACTAAATAAGACATATGAAAAATCCAAAATTTTCATATAATTGTAATATTAGAATTGTTGTACTAGTTGGAAAAACCATTGGAGTGTTGTAATATATGGTTATTATTATTGCTATTACAAACAGATTTGAACCAATTTGATTATTGTTATATTGAATTGTTGATTTGTAATTGGTTGTTGATTATATATTAATTATTAAAGAAATAAAACTGTTTTTAATTTTTTGTATTGAGAAAAATTTTGTGAAATTTTGGATGGCATAGTATTATTTGTCATTAAAAAGTGATTAAAAATATTTGATTAAAACAAGTAAAAAATCCAGTAACTTTGCTTAAGTATAACTTTAGAAATAAATTTATGATATTAAGAATTAATATGAGGATAGTATTGATAATTTTTAAAAAGAGAAAATATAAAGACAAAGTTAAGAAGAAAAACTGTCATAGGCCTTTTTCTATACAATCAAAGAATAAACAAGACTTTTAAATTTGCTTAACCCTTGATCAAAGATCCTATCCCAATGCAACAATAGTCCTTAAAGTTCTTATGTTCTTAAGTTTATAGTATAGTTGATATAAAAAAAATAGTAAAGAGTATTGCTTCAAAGAAAATTACTATAAAAGAAAATTTTTAAAGAATTAGTAATAAATGGATAAGAGTTTTTTTTATTATAGATCTTTTAATAGAATAAGCTAATTTCAGTTTTTTATATAATAAAATTTTTATATAAAAATTAAAAAGAATTTTTTTTTTTTTTTTTTTTATAACACTAGCCAGGCCTTGCCCAGTATACTTTATTAATATTGATGTTTACATTTATTACAGGGTGTTCCTATATATATGTTTTAACTTCAATTCTATTGTTTGTATATTGGACTACATCGGGTTTCCCAAATGTCGGCTTTGAGCTACCTAATTTATTCTATAGAATTTTCTATGGAAAATTGATTAGGACTAATGTGCCAAGGCTCCATTAGTGTTAGTAAATAAGATATTTGTAAAATTGTTATAATTTGCGTTCCATTTGTACTCAACAAACCATTCTATCATTTTCTTTTGCCAGTTCTCCCTTCTTTTTCTCTGTTTTTCCTTCCTTTCTTCTTTTTCAGAGTCCTGGTTAGCATTCTTGAGTGTCGTTCTTTTGATTGTTCTTGTTTTTCGTTTCATTTCTCTTGTAATTCCTTGTTCTTTTTCCCATTTGATTGTTCTATCGCATCTTTCTTGCCATAGTTTGAGTATGTGACTTTCCATATGTTTGGTAATTGTCTCACAGGCTTTCTCTGTTTGTGGTTCCACTTTTCCGTAAATATATTTTAGTGTTTCCTTTGTGAAAATTGCTTTTGTTATTGTTGTTCTTATGAACTCTGTGTTAGGAATGTTACCGATGTTCTTGTTCGGATCTGTCCGTTTCCCTGTGCTTCTACAACTAGTTTCTTTCATTATTGCTTTCTTGTATTCGAGTGTTATCGTACTCTCCCAGTGTGAGTGGATTAGATGTTGTATCGTTTCTTCTTCTCCACATATTGTACATTTTGCTGTATTATATAGTTCCGGTTTCCTTTCTTTAAGTTTGTTGAACGTTGGGAGTTCTTCATTCAGCAATTTGTACCGGAAGTTTCGGCTTTTGTGGTCTTGCTTGCTTGTAACTGTGCTTGATATTTTGGTGGGTTGTTGAGCTTTCCATGATGCTCTCCAATCAATTTCAATTTCTTGCCCGCTTACGATCCATGCCATATGCCTATTTTGTGTGATCCATTTTGCTGTCCACTTTAAGTTGTTCTGTTTTTTGATGAATTCGTTTATGTTTGTATCCAGCACTATGTTGTTCCAAGACAGGTGGCATCGATAATTGCTGCAATTTGGGATAGTTGTAATTTCGTATTCTTGCGCAAGTTGTATACCTTCTTTTGCAAGTTGGTCAGCTTTTTCATTTTCCAGGATTCCTGAGTGTGCTTTGACTTTGACCAACTTTGTTTTTCCCTTTCTTTTTTGAATGAGTGTTTGGATGTGTTCAATTGTTATCCAATTTGTATTGTGTATAATCTTTTTGCTACTGTTGTTCTTCTTTGAAATATTTTGGATTGCTGTTTGGCTGTCTGTGTGTATTGTTACGTTTGTTTCTTGTGGGATGCTTGAGATAAGACTGAGAATGGCGATAAGTTCTGCCCTGGTTGAAGATGAAAAATTTTTTGTATTTGCCTTAAACTCCTCGTATTCATTTGTTTCCGTGTTCTGAATGTGCCATCCTATTCCCATTTTGCATTTGTATGTACCAATGCTTTCCACTGAACCGTCAGTATATGCTTCAATATTGTTCCATTTTTTAATTCGGGTTATAATTTCATTGAGCTTTTCTTTAGCTTTTTCCCCCATTTTGAGTTGTTTGTTGTTTTCTTCTTGTACTCTTTTTTCCTGTTGTTTAGGTTTTTCCCTTGCTATTGTTGTGTCCTTGCTTGTATTTCGTATTTGTTGGAGGTTGTGCCAGATCATCGATGGGAAGGTTTGTATTCTTTCCATGTGGCCGATAATTTTCCCATGTATCTTTGAGCTTTGTTTTGTTTTGCTGACTGGGACCCTCAAAGATGCATTGAGATTAATCATTCTTGTGCATCCGATTCCTTCAATTTCTTTGAATTTGCAACCTTGGCATTTTTGAAGTGGGGAGTCATTTGTGATTCTTGTTATGTGTTGAACTTGTACTTGTTTGTCTTTTGTTTTAGTACGGAGATCTCTTTTACCGATATATTCCTCTTGATTGATTGAACATGCAATATATTTGTTCGCTTTGGAGCTCTGACTGTTTGCTGGCTCTAGCTGTTGTATTGGATTTGGTTGTGCTAATCCTGAAATCTGGATTGCATATCTATTTGCTGAAAGGTCTGGGGCGCAGCATTTGTTTCTAATTTCTACGAACCATTTGGATTGTTTGCCTGTTGGCTTGTTTCCCATGATTGCTTTAATTTGTCGCCATTCTAGCATATGTGTTTGGAATCCATTTGTTAATTGTTCGATAAACATGATGTTGTGTCTTATGAGCTTGCATTTGTTTTTGTTGAACCACTCTTTTCCCATTATGTCTTGTATTGTATGGAGTTGTTCTCCCTTAATGGTTTTGATTAGGCTGGATGTGTTATTTTCTACGACTTTAATCTTCTGTTTATTGAGGAGGTGTAAGCATTGGCTGATAAGGCATTTGTTGGTGTTAGGTGCTTCCTCTGGGTGAATTAGGATATTATTGATAGTCCAAGCCTGGTTTTGGGCTTGTTGTAATCTCCCTCTTGATATCTTCCCACATAT
>CAJVPV010003877.1:0-10692 GCA_910591835.1 Acaulospora morrowiae | reverse complement strand
AATTTGAAAACAAAGGTTTTGATCCCAGCGATTTGCATCTATGGAAGGTGAATATTCCTGGCGATGAAGAAAACGATCAATTCGTTAAACTGAGAACACTTGAAAACAGATCTCATAATGAAGATACTATTTTACAAGAGCTCGAAGGACAAAGTTGACTCTATTTGATGATTTTGGTGACATTTTTGAGCATAGTGACTTGAAGAACATCCGAATTATCGTATAATCGCCTGTCATCATTGGTAAGTGTCTCCTAATGTTTTACCTTGAACAAGAAATTTGCGGTTATCTCATTCTTTTATTTCTTTTATTTGATTGTCAAAGAGAAAAGCGGAAGGGGACAAGGAAAGTGGGGACCAAAAAAACGATAAACGAACATGTATGTAATATATTGCTTGCTACGTTGACTCGTAATCTTGTTTTGTTTTCTAAAATTCACATTTTCTTTTTACGATTTATTTGATATTAAAGATCCTGATGAATCAGAAGAGGGTCAGGACAGTCTTATGGTTATATCACCTGAAAGGCTGATGAAGATCACCGATTTCGTGAAAAATAAGCGTATTTGCCTTTTACGCAGTCCTCCATCATCAGGCAAGAGTACTCTTGGACAGGTGCTCCGAGATTATTTCGAAAGTCTTAATTATGATAGTGTATACATTAGTCTTGATGGTATAAATGGTAAACAAGCAATCTATGACGAGGGGCTCTTCGAAAATTTCTGGAAGAGGAAAGTTGGTAGAACCTGGACAGAAATCAGTGAACGCAAAAAGGCTACTTACGTGTTCATCGATGAGATACAGATTATCTATGGTAATCGCGCACCATTCTTTTGGAGTAGAGTGAAGGATCTTTTGTCAAGCGAATCAAATATTCAAAATACTCGGATAGTTTTGCTTGGCACATATCATCCAACACTTGATCCTCAAATGACACCCGTAGAAATTAATTATACTTTAGGTTTGAATGACCTACTTCTAGGATGGGAAGAGGTCCGTCGGCTTACAGAAAATTATGTTCAGTTACACGTAACTCAAGGTAGCGATCTCTTCAAAGTCCCTGAAATTATTCAGAGGGCAATCTTTGATCTCACTGGCGGACATCCTGGTTTATGTCGATCAATTTTGTCGATATTTCGCAAGTGTTTTCATAATTTCGACGAAGATACAACAGTAATGAATATGTTGCAGTTCCTTGCTTTTACTGGATCCATGATTGGAAACCAAATGAAGAAGAAGCTGATTTTATTTGCAATATACTACTTTTCAGTCAAATAAAGGCTCCCTTTTCTGTTAGTTATAATTCAGATCATATTTCCAAGAGTTTTATTAAGGCAGGTGTCTTAGCCATGGTTGATTCGAATTCAGTTGCGACTCTACTAAAATTGTCATGATAGTTTTGAAAAACCCGTTCAATCTCATCAAGTCTCGCAGAAGTGCATAGCATTATCAATATTCTTTGGACCTCCGCCGTAAAGTTTTCGTTGCATGAAGTTCAGCGTCAAATTTGGCACGGTAATCAGTGAGTTCAGTTATGAATTTCATTAAACGTGGTATCACGTGCAGAAGGGTCGGAGTTATACTTGATGTCGATGTCTTGCTTGAAAAATAAAACGTGGCACCAATGAGCAAGTAAATGGAGATTTTCTCGACGAACATCGATAGGCCGGCGAAATTCAAAAATGGGCGATTCCCGAAACAGCAAGCGATGACATATATAAGTGGAAATTGGTCTATTGGCATATATACACGAATGTGGGGGAGGGGTTATATCATATAAACAAATAAACAAACCTTAATCGTTAGAAATTAGATATTATTTCAAGTGTATGAATCTTTTTATCTATCGTGGATAAAATTTATTAGCGGAGCAAGCGAAGTGCTAAAATTTGTTAAATGTTTTATTCACTCTTGCCATATTGACATCAGCAATCGGATGTCTGTTATTCGTAACCTGATTAATTTCTTTTATAATAGTTTCGCCTTCGAAGTTTAAGTTAATATTTTGGGGTGCGTCGTATGCTTTTAGTTGAAATTTCCGAATTATGTATGTCACGTGATAGAAGGTGGTAATCGACACGTAACGAATTTACCCATCTGTCGGTTTGCCTTTGACCTTATCCAACACATATTCTTACTCCACACTACGAAACTCATGGTTCTTTTCGACGATTCAACAACCGACAAACATGAACTATCCGAAGATATCCTTGCTATTAACACCATCTTCATCTGCAGAATGCAAGGAAGAAGAAGCTGCACAACATCAAAAAGAAGGAAAAAAAAAAGAAGGTCTTGATAATGAGAAAAACAAAAACAAAAAAAAATAGATGAAAGTGTGAACAGGACACTGAATGTGAGATTGTACCTGAATCATGCTCAAAAACAATTGCTGAAGTGATGGATGGGATTGATGAAATTAATTTATAATATAATAACTGCCTACCACAAACTACGCATTCATGTGCAAGTGCAACTGAATCTGCAAGGACAACTGAATTTATCAGAGCAAATAACAAAAACATACACCCAACTTTATCTCAACTGTTCGAGTATCCAATATCTTTGTTATCTTGTATACATTATGCTTAAGCTTAAAGGTGTCTATGAAGAGATCCTCAATAACATCATCAATGAAACAGTAGACAAGGTGATAAAGAACTACTGTATAATCAATAAAATAAAAATTTCACATTAAAATTCAAGTCAAAGAAGGATCTCACGTACACCATTAGCATCAGATCACGAAATTTTTCAAGAAGGAATTAAAATTACTTCTATGTGTCATATCTATACAACCGAACAATATGTATGTATATGTCATGAAAGAAATTCTGCATTATCACACAAAACAAGAGAGACCTATGATCTTTACACTTCAAAACCCAACAAAAACATAACAAATGACCACTTAAAAAAATCAATTGTGATTGCAAGATTATTTATTATCGAAAAACAAATGATTGAGTTCTATCATGAGTTCATGAAAGATTAAATGGAATAAGGAAGCTTATGAAAAGTTCGTAGCCATTGATTCTGAGGTGCGAACCCCATTTGTCATATATTCATCTATTGAAGATGTAACAAAAATTGAAAAGAATAATGCATAGAGATTAGTTTGATTAGGATTACATGCTAACATATTAAATTCCCAAAGAGATTTATTAAACAATTCTATATCAAAACAAAAAAAAAGAATGACAAAAAGATTGGGTGGTGTGATCACAAGAATCTTTTGAAAGATTAGAAATCTATATAACAAGCTTCACAAGAAAACAGTGAATTAATGAATCCAAAATTATAAAATTATAATTATACCTAAATTCAATATAAAGAATATGGTAAAATGAAATTAACGAAAAATCAATTCAAAAATAATTCGGAGTATGCTTACCTGGTTATATTATACATTCTGGCAGTGACTGAAACATAAAACTGAGGAAATAGGTATAACAATAATCATCCAAAATAAAACATACACTTCCAAGATCTGCAACTATTACGGGAATATACAAAACATCAGCAAAAAAAAAGTTTATAAATGTGGAAACTGTCATATGGTTATGGATAGAAATGTAAACAGAGCCTGCAAAATCTTTCTACAGATGTTGCTTGATAAAGTTATTCACATGTAAATGTAGAAATTAATGATTCTTACTTAGCAATAACTAGTAATAATTATCAATAATATGTTACAATTCATTTGTTATTGCCCTAATATACTTATTATTATTATTATTATTATTTAAATAGATAAATACCAATTCTTTATTTATATGTATATTTTAAGATATACATTTAGAAAGAATTAAAGAATTAAGTTCCAGTGGGACTATAGCACACTGGTAAATGCCTGGTACTTCTGTACTAAGGTTACAGGTTCAAATCCTAGTGACAGCAAAATTCTTGTGGACGCATTCCAGAGATGATCATAGCTAAAACTATGAAACCGATCATCAAAGTGTCACAGCACTACAAATCTCACTAGAAATCCGGAGTCCCACGAGTACTCATCATGATGCTAGTGAGTGATCTTAATACTGGGGCTAAATGTGGCAGTGATAAGCATCAGTTGCCTGACTATCACTACGCGACCAGATTAAATTCGCAACTCTCCTCTTTTAAATCAACACTCTTTCCCACTTGCACACAGTTACCAAATTAAGAAATTTTGCGAAGTGACAATATGAGTTTGCAAAGAAACCTTAGAAGTTCCAACTCGGTTAATAGACCAAACTACAATATGGCAGACATGTCGAAAGGTAGAAACATACAGAAATCAAGAGAAATAACCTCCTACCCAAGCCAGAGGCCACCTAAGAAGTCAACAACAGAGGCAATCATAATAACAGGAAACACTACACAAACAAATACCAATAAAGAAAAACAAAACCAAGAAGCAGCAGTGCAAAAGAAAGAATCGATTCAACAACCTGCTATGGAATCATGGAGCCATATGGTTGAAAAGTCGATGGCAAAAGAATTCAAAGAATTGACAGCAAAGTATAGGAGTAAAACACCAGAGAAACCTTTAACAAGCCCAGATACCAGGTTAATAACAGCCAACACGCATGTGCGCATCGATGACAATGATGTGGAAATGGAAACATCTGAACAGGAAAACAATACAAAAGAAGAGTGGAACATAGCAAGGAAAGAAAAAGCTATACAGAAAAGAGTCACGAAGCCCAGACCAAAATCTCCTTTCGAGAGGACAACAAGGTATGGCAGACAATGGTGCAAAATTGGAATCAAGGCATCAGAAATACCAGGGAAATACACCTGGGAAAAAATTCAATTTATTATGAAGGCTCTAGACAGTCCTGAGAGACTTCTCAAAATTGGCAGTGAAGGAAGAGAAGAAGATGAACAGATCTATGCTATTTTTGGTGATCAACAAGCAGCGGAACAGGCCTGCTCAATCAACCTATCAAACATGGAAGACAAACACATGCAACTTATTCAACCTGCAGACACTCTCCAAAATTGGGAAAATAGTATCAGAGTATAGGACATCCCACTAGAGACAAGATCAATGGAGGTGAAACAAACCTTTGCCAAATATGATAAAATACGAAACATCAATATAAGCACACAACAAATGTAGCAATTAGCCACAATTACCTACCAGGACTACGAAAGCAAAAAGAGAGTAGCTGACATGTGGAGCATACCACTGAAAGCAGACTTAATCAGGATATTTGATGCAAAATGGAATTTGGAAGAGATGAAAGAAAGAGGCAGATGGGTGGCAAAACTAGTGAACCTCCCATCCAACACAACAGCCTTTGATCTGAGACACATATGCCAACAAACCAAAGCGAAGACATGCTACATTCCAAGAACAGGAATATACAAGAAAAGAAAAGTGGCAGTACTCAGTTTTGAGACAGAACAAGATTTTCAGCAAGCCGTGCAGCAAGACTACACCCTTGGAAAAACAGTTATCACATGGGCAAATATGAAAAACAAAACCTGCGTCATCTGTTATTCTCACAAACACCTGGCAGCATTTTGTCCAGTAAAGACACGCCAGGCACAATGGAAATCATACAATCAAAAGCAAGCAAACAGATTTGGCAAACTTTATCAAAAGTACAAACCCACCAGGACAACAAACATTAGAAAAATATTTAAACTCAGCAAACCCAACATTCACCAACACAGGCCAGGTTCTTATGCAGCAGTAGTGAGACAACAACCTAGAACCACAAATGACACAACAGAAAATTCAGGCACCACAGAAATCACAAGGCTACTTTGACAAATGTAGCAAGACATTCAAGAAATCAAACAACAGATGATGAAACTAAACGAAAGAATTACAAATTTGAAGTACTATGAAGAAGATGGAATTGGAGCAATGGAGGCAGATTCCACTTGTGAGGAACATACACCTGAAGGACCGGCAACCCAGGCTGAAACCTCCAAAAACAACATTCCCCAAAGGCAAGAGATCGCAGACCTACAAGCCCGACAGCAACAAATCTATGCAATCATCAACAACAGCAACCAAACCATGGACAACTTGTCTAATTTCATCCATACATACATCTCAGAAAATAAGAACCTTCCCAATCAACAATAATATGGGTAACAGCCACAGCACAACAACAGATGCAGAAAGCATCACGAACAACTTAACAACATTATACAATTCAATTAATAATTATCCAGAAGAAGACACAAGTACAACCACAGAAGAAAATGGAAGACAATCCACCCCTGCAAATATACATACAACAAATACTATACAAAAATCTCAAACCGAAGACCCTTCACAACTAAACAAAAACCAACAGATTATCAACACCACAGACGCACATAATCACAAATCAAAGATAGACAACAACAACAATAAAAGAAAGGTATCACCACCTGATAAGGACAAGAAAGAACCAGGCAACATTACCAATTTTGAACATAGGATATTCTCAGAATACAGAACATGGAAGCTGGCAACATACAACGTCAAGGGCTTCAATAGCAAAGCCAAAAGGGAGACATGGATCAAATTCTGCGAAGAAGAAAATATAGACATAGCAGTACTTACAGAAACCCAAATCATAACAGCCACAAATATTGGAAAATGCCAGGGTACTATACAACATGGAACATCAACAACAAGAGTGCTGGCATAATGATTATGATCAAGGGGAAAATCACAAACCATATAGGCAAAATCGAGAACAGACCTGGCAGAGGCATATGTGTGAACCTAAACTTTAAAGCCCACAAACTCATCAGCATAATAGGAATATACATTCCCGCCCAAAGCAATCAAGAGTACAAGCCAACCATAAATTGGGCAAGGAAAAAAATCTGGACAAGACATCACAGAAGTAGTAATATAATTATAATGGGAGACTTCAACTCATATTGCAATTCTAGAATCGACAAACATCCACCAGGCAGAAACCAACTCCTATCATCCCCAGTAATGAAGACACTCCTCCAGTTAAACCACATCAACAAGTTCAGAGAACTCTGGCCAATCCGGAAAAGATTCACATAGACAAACATGCGCACTGTTAGCGAGAAAATGGTATGGGGTATGGTCGCACAACATGACCTGATTCATTGCGTACCCTGATTTTAGATAGCTGATATGGTAATTGATAGTTTAGTATAGCCTACTTAAGCATGATGTAATTTAGGGAAAAGTCTAATGTAGTCATTGCCATTATTAGTCAGATAGTCTAATTATCAGCTGATAGTTTCTAATAGTATAAGAAGGGATTGCATGACACGACATGACAATATAAATAGAAGAACAGAGAGGTAGTACGCGGTACGACAAAAAATAAGATCAATATCAAAAAAAAGAAAGAATAAAATAATATTCCTAATTAGGGACATGCGATCAATGTTGCCAAAGAGAGTAAAAATATAAATTACTTACCTAATCCAATACTTGTCGCGAGATAGGATGACTGGGACCACAAGAGAGAAAGTGGTAAGACTCGTCAAGGAAGCGCGGACAACAGAAAGAGAAGGAATGGTGATTAGTAAAGAACTCGGCTGAACAAAATTACACGCTTCAAGTAGAAAAAGCCAAAAATCTACCTGACGTTATGCAAGTTTCTACTGTCATTAGCGACAGACTCACTGGGAGAGATGTCAACAGCACAATCCAATCACAAATTGACTACATATGGATGTCACCAA
Source organism: Acaulospora morrowiae (assembly GCA_910591835.1). Lineage (NCBI taxonomy): Eukaryota > Fungi > Glomeromycota > Glomeromycetes > Diversisporales > Acaulosporaceae > Acaulospora > Acaulospora morrowiae. Next base: position 3,025 of record CAJVPV010003877.1, on the reverse strand, counting down.
ACAACAATTGAAACCTTATAGAGGCAGACATCGAGTAATCCAACATGATAACCAACAGTGACCACGACATTGCCACATATGAAATTGAAGTTACAGAATTAACAACCAAACTGAAAAACTTACAATCATTTAATAGGAAAAATGTATTTGACATCAAGAGAGCATCCTCAAGGCAATTGGAAGGATACAAAAACCAGATAAAGAAGGAAGTCAGCAAACAAGATATCACAAACAACACAGAGGAATACACAGCCAACAAACTATGGAACATCACCTGGAAGACAATATGCAAAGCAGCATACCAACACCTACCCAAGAAAAAGCAAACAAAGAAAAGAAAAAACCCAGCTTACAAATTTTCCAACAAACACAAACAAATAATTGCACTCAGACAACTCAACACTTGCGCAAGAAAGTACTTTACACTTAACTAAAAAAAAGACAATACAAAGGAGAAGATTACCACACTAATTGACAAAATCAACATAAAAGAGCAGTACATCCAACACCTACCATGGCAAACAATATTGACCCAAGGAGAAGAAATAAGCAAATGGATCCAAAGCATCAAGCAAACATACAACTTAATCAAAAAAGCATTGGAGAAAGAGGTCAGACAAAAGAACAAAGCAAGCATTACAAAATCAATCGAAAACAGAAAAATAAACTATTTAACAAACAAGAAAAGAATGATCAACTCAATTCTTCAGCGCCTTAGGCAAATCGTCAACATGAACAGAATAATCACAAAAGAACTATAACTTTCAGTAACTACAGACCCCCAGAAAATCAAAGAAATGGTACGCACTTACTTCCAATATCACACAGCAGATCAAGACAACCCTACACAACAAGAATAGATCAAATGGGAACAAGAGTACAGATCCAAGAAGGAGATCCAGAACAGCTGGTACTAGGAGACAACAAGGAAAACAAAAACAACAGAAATACAAGAAATCCTCAAAAGAATGTCTAACAACTCAGCCCCAGGCAAATCAAATATCAGCTACTCAATGCTTAAGCACTTGGGAAAAAAAGCACTACACAGATTAACCAAGGTCTTTAACAAAATCCTCGCGACAGATGAAATTCTGAGAAAGTGGCAATACAATATCATATATCCAATCCCAAAGAAGACAGACTGGCAGCATGATCTCAATCTCATAAACCCATCACACTCTTAGAGACAATTAAAAAAGTCTTCACCAAGCTAATCAACAACAGACTAGCAGAAATTATGACCAAACACAACATACTCTCTAATAGAAACTGGGCAGGACTTCTGGGAGGTGGAACACAAGAACCAATTAATATACTAAACAATATACTAGAAGAAGCAAGAGAAAAGAAGAAAGAATGCTGGCTCCTAAGCCAAAACATTAGCAAAGCATACGACTCAATAAAACACGACATTCTAGAAAAAGCAATAAAAAGAATCAATATTCCCCCAAGTATTATAGATATAATCATTAGCCTGATCGAAAACTGTAATAATCAAGTAATCACACAACATGGGCTGACCATACCTTTCCAACCAGAGACAGGAATAGACCAAGGAGATACAATCTTACCATTACTCTGGAGAATATACTATGACCCACTAATATGTAGAATAGAAAAGACAAAATGGGAATACAACTTCACAACTGTAGTACCTCTAGACAAACCTGGCAAATGGAGAACAAAAATCACAAAAATCACATCGCTGTCATATATGGACGATACAGTATGGCTTACCAAAAACAGTTAAAAGTTTTGCAAAGATTACAAACTTGAAAATCAACCCAACCAAAGCAGCACTGATAACAATCCACCTGAAACAGCAAAAAAAAACATTAAGCTTCAAGATCAGAACATTACACCAAAACCAAAAACAGAAGCAATCAGAATACTAGGAAACTTAATTACAGAAACAGGAAGCAAAAGACACCAGCTAGACCTGATCAGCCACAAAGTGCAGTCAACAACACAGATTCTAGGAAGAAGTTGCATCACGGATAAGCAGCAGAGGTACATAATCAACCAAGCTCTAGTTCCCGCAGTCACATATCTCTTACATGACACAATCGCAACAAAACAAACATGTGAAAAATGGGACAGCACAATTCGGAGAACATTCAAACACAAAAACAACTTGGCATCGACAGCAATCAATAGTGGAATACATAGCCACTTCAGTTACTAACTCTTCAGCATCGAAGACAAACAAGCACAACTACATATCAAAAATACACTACAAATTCTCAATAGACAGAATATATGTGGGGAGATGGCAAGAGGAAGAATTCAACACTTGCAGAACCAAACATGGTCCCCTTACAATATAGTCGAAGACCAAGTAGAAATAATCAGTAGACCTAACAACCTATGAAGTCAAGCACTACAAATAATCCAGGAGGCAGGCTTCAATTTGAAAGCAAACAGCTGGGAAAAAAAACCAAAAACATTTCCAAAAGGAAATATGCACACAATAGAAGATCTAATAGAGCAAGAATGGTTCGGAAATAACAAACGAAACATGCAAAAGCACAACATTATGTTCATAGAACAATTGATGAATGAGTATTAAACACACATGCTAGAATGGAGACAGGTCAAAGCAATGGCAGGTAAAAAGCCAACAGATAGACAACCCAAATAGTATACAGACATCAAAAGCAGACACTCAGTACCAGACCTATCGACCAACAGATACATATGTACCATTCCAGGTCTAACACAACCGAATCCAATACAGCATCTGGAGGCAACTGACAATAACAATCTCAAGAATGCAAACTACATAGCAACACTTATAGACCAAATAATATACATAGTGTCATATATCATTTCCACCTCAGGAGAAAGATAAAGATGGAGAACTAGTAGCAGGAAGACACTTTAGATGGACAGGACCAATGTGGTATGCTAAAGTTCCTAGAGGCGTACAAATTAGTACAGTTCTGAGATGTATGAGGTCAGGTGAAAGAGGCAATGGTGATTTGTTTTTCAAAGGTCAAGTTATTTATTCGATAAAATATATGTT
>CAJVPV010003876.1:0-10693 GCA_910591835.1 Acaulospora morrowiae | reverse complement strand
CCGGATAGTTTAGGCTTGTGGGTAGGCCTAGTTAATATATAATTAATATAGTATAGACATAGCATATATGTAAGAAATTATCTATGTTAATAAAACTAGAGCATTGTCTTGCCTTAGCAGTTAAAAAATATATATATATATATATATATATAATAATAATAACTAATATTGAATAATATAATTTTGAATAGATAATTAAAACTAAAAGTTATTTTAAAACTCTCTCCTGATCATGTTTACTTTGCTAAAAAAATTTTTTTTATGGTAATTTTTGTCAAGAAAAAATGTTTTACATTTTTTATCGCAAGTGAGTCTCAGTTCAAGAACTTAAGAACTTTCAAGACAACTGGTGCAGTAGAATAGGACCTCTGGTTGAAGTCTACTCAAGTTTGGGAGTCTTGCTTATTCTTCGGTTGCATGAGGAAAGGCCCATGGCAGTTTTCTTTTCTTTTGTTTCTTGCACCCCTCCTTTTACCTATCATAACATAAAAACTATCTACATCAATACCATTATACATGCTAAGTCAAATACTTTCCAAAAAACACACTTAAACAAAGTTATTGGATCTACTGTTTGTTTTAACACAACCTTTATACACAACCTTATCATGGTAACAATTACTGTGTTATTTCAAAATTTCCAAAACCTTTTGCCCAAAAAACTGAAATCAGTTTATCCCCTCCAGATGATTGTCACTCTTCAATTATCCAAAAAACTGAAATCAGTTTACCCCTCCAAATGATTGTCGCTCTCCAATTATCCAATCAGATTTTGTCAAAACAATAAAGAAAAAATCGAACCTGTTCAAACCAGTTTTTTAGTACAATAACAACAAACAATGTCACGTGTACTCTTTTATCTATGGTAACCAAAGAGCCAGAAAAATAGGACCACACGCCTGTCCAGGGACTTTTTGGGGGAAATAATTAGATTTCTACTTATAGATTTTATAGTCCATTCGATTTAGTTTTGGTTTTAGTTACTGTTGTTATTTTCTTTTCATTTATTTTATATTCAAAAAGTCAAAAGATTTTGCAAAATTTTGTCGAGTAGGTAGGCATAGCCGCTATTCCACTATTTAACATTTTAATATTGCTTTTCAAATTCTTTTTATAATATTAGTTAGGTAGTGATCAAGTATGCAAGCTAGCATTTAACTTGTTATATGCAATACGTACCCAAGAGATATTGTTTCTTTCACAATATATATCCACAATATACAATCAAATAAAAGAGATGATGTTTACTTACTGGGGAAAACCCTCCCAAAAAAAAAATAATAATAATAATTTTGAATAGATTCCAAGAATATGTCCCATGTATCATTTAATAAAATCCAATAAAGTTGTTGATTATTTAATAATAAATTTTTAATAATAAATATTATTCATAAGTTTTGCAATAATTGTTCAACATCCTGTTGTTTAATATATTTAAATTTTTTCTTTGTACTTTTGTATTTTGACTTAAGTTTAGAAAAATTTGTTATAATGATATTCTGATTTTGTAATTTTTTTTTTGAAGGAACAGACAGTCCTCACACATTATTTTTATTTATAATTTTAGACTTGCAAATTACAAGATTTATAACTCAATAGTGCAATATATATCTCTTTTTGTTAGAAAGAGTTAAATATCAGGTTTACTAAAGGCCTTTCCACCTAAGCTCCTTGGCACCACTTAAGAATATAAAAAAAAAAAATTCAAAACCTATATTATGCCTTGAATAACATCTAGCTTTCTAGAAAAATTTGAAATCTAATCATATGAAGGTGTTGCAGCCACTATATACAGGTTGGTTTCCAAGTCATGACTAGGATTAGCAAGCTTGTTTTTCAAATATGGCTTGATGTACAGCAAGCCAAATGTATTCCACCTTACACTTCACCTGAATAACTTGCTCAATTAGTTAAGTGATTACTACTTTAGTTAGAATATCCAATAGAGATTAGTCTTTCATCTGATCACCTAGTATTTGATCTTCTCCACTCTTCTAAGATTGCAGCGGATTACAGGTTACCCAAGCCTGTGGCAGTTGCTTACACCTACAGCAAGTAGGAAAGGGGACAGCTGCTCTTCACCAGAAGCTTCATATACATAGCCACATCATTTAAGCAATTGAGTAGAATTCAGCACAAGTATAGGATAGGAGAAGATGAAAGATGAGTTTTTGAATGTGTAGTAATGGTTGTTGATAGTCATTGTCAGATGTTATGGAGTTGGAGTTTCTTATAGATGTTGTTATCTAACCTTATACAATAAGCTTATATTGTCAGAGGAGTAAGTGAAAAACTTTGGTTGTCATTACTAGCTTGTGTTGTAGGGGTAACTAGAATCTCTAATCTTTATATATTATCCTATTAGGTTTCTTCAATCACCAGTATAACACCTGCAAACTAACCTAGCTTATTGTTAGTTGCATTGGCATTGGCTGCCATATCCCTCTGAATACAATAGAGTGCAACTTCTTGGATACTTTCAGATAATAATAGTTGTATACCGGTTTTTTAGATATATCTAGTCTAACCATTAACAAGTAAACAATACCAAATTTGGTAATGATGACCATGTCGATCTTTTAGAGGGAGTAAACCATTCATCCTTTTTCTGTAAGGCCATAGAAGAGAGAAAAATTCTGAAGCCCATATCTTAGAGAAGTTATCATTTCTGAATATGATCTTAAGAAAAGGGAGTTAACTGATCAGGAGGTTGATGTTATGGAGAGCGAGTTTATAAAAGAAAGAGAGACCTAGAAAGAAAACCTCTAGAAAGAAGAGAAAACCTAACTTTGGCAGGGGAGGGAAAAAAGAAAGGGGAAGGGATGAGTTTTAAATAATACAGTATATAGAAAGAGAGGTGAAAATAAGAGAGAGGGAATAAAAAGGTATAGAAAAGGGAAAGTAAGGGAAAGGGGAAAAGGAAGAGTGAAGAAGAAAAAGTAAACATTCAAAAGTTTTTTAAAAAGAAAATTTTCAAGTGCAGAAGGGGAAGTGGGAAAGAGTTTTTTATTCTGATTTTGTAATTGATATAATTATTGTTGTATTAAATATATAAAATAATTTATATATTGTATATATTTTTTTTTCCATAGTTAAACAAGTACATACTGTTTATTAAATCTTTACAGAAAACAAATAATGTGTAATATATTGTATTGCATAAACTATTCTACTGCCTTGAACACCCGTCTCTGACTGCTGTCTCTAGGTGTGACTTTGAAGATGAAAAAGGTTGCTCCCTTTATGATTTACTCGCTTATGGAGTTCAATCTTAAAGATCATTGCCTGCAGTTCATCACTACAGTTCAGCTAAGCAAAGTCTGGACTACTTTTATATTCCTAACCATTTTTTTTCTTTTTTAATCCAATCCCAAATTGCGATTTTGTCTTGGGTCTGAGAGCCAAAGTCTTCTTCCTGATTTTGTGACATTTTGGGATTTGTTTTCTCCTGTTCTTGATCTTTTGACTTACGCTTCTTTCTTCTTTTTTTATTAGTGGTTTTTCTTTTATGTCTACATATTTTAGGCTTTCTTTCAGAGTCCTGTAGCTTGACATATCTATCGCTCCATATCCTTTTCTGAACTTGCTTGCAGATATTTCTTAAAAATTTTTTCAGTAGTTGCTTCGCTTCAGCAGCTTTCATCTTAGCATTGGTTATTGTTTGGGTCCATTCTGCAATGTCTTCCTTTGAAAAGAGTCCTAAGCATATGTTTATAATGTTTATTTCTGTGGAGAATTTGCTCTTATACCATCTTTACAAAAGATCTTGTATGGTGGCTTGCTTGTCTTATATTTTTCCCGCTTGACCACTCTTTAACCATTTGTTAAGTATTTGATCCTGATTTTGATTTCATATTTCTTTACAAATTTTTGAAATACTGTTGCAGGACAGGAGATGTTCAAGAGATTCTTCTTCTTGCTGACAATATAAACACATGGTTAGGTTTTTGTATTTTGTGGAAAATCTTTTGATCATGTTGTCCAGGATTGATAGTTCATTATGCATCAGTTTTATGTGGAAGGCTTTTTCTTTAACTTGTTTGAATGATGTTGTTAAGGAGCCTCTTACTTTATTTGCTTCCCAAAAACTTCTCCAATCAAGATTTTTTTGGTCTTCTATTTCTTTAGCCCATCTTTTTCGTATTCAGTTTTGGTTTGCCCATTTTGTTAAGATGCTCTTTTTGTGTATTTCTTTAATGAAATTTCTTATTCCGATATCTATGGGGATCCCATTCCAACATAATGTTGTTAGAGCTTCTTGTCAGTACCAGTTGTTCCAGATGATCTCAGGTTCCTCTTTTGCTTCTTTGGCGAGAAGATCTATTTTGTTATTGGCTTTATCTTTGTCATGTGCTTTTACTTTGATCATTTTGATCATGATTTGTTTTTTGTGTATTAGGTCTATATATCTTGTCCACAGCTGCCAATTTTTGCACTTTCTATTTCTTTTTCCTATATCTCTAACATGTGGGTTTAGGAGCTTCTGTAGGATATTGATATAGATTGTACTGTCCGTTTGAATTTCTATTTGGCTTTTTTGGGGTATGACCATAAGTGTTAAGATAATCGCCACTAGTTCTGCTCAGAGTGCTAATAGCCAGTTGTTTACTCCCGCTTGGAAAGATCTTCCTGGGTTTAGTTCTCTTTCTTGTAGCCAAGCAGCTCCCATTTTTAGCGTTTGATCTCTTGCTCTTCCATATGATTCGTCTGTATAGAAGCAATAAGGCTGGTGAAAGTCACTTTCTTTATTCATTCTGTATTCTTTTATTAAGGCTTGTATGTATTCTGGGGATTGGATGTGTTCTTTAATCATTGATACTCCTAAATCTTCTATTTCTACTGCTATAAGGCGGTTGTCGATAATCCCTCGTTTGTTGGAATGTTCCAATTCTTTTCTAGCTTGATTTTCTAGTACGTGTATGCTAATTGGAATTTCTGGTTCATCTGCTTTTCTTAATGATGGGCATTGGTTGAGAATCTCACATGCTAATACTCTGATCTTTGATTTTTTGTTGCCTCCATGAGAATTTATTCTATTCAAGGGATTTCTTGTTTCTCCTTTGGAATTTGTTTGGATATTGTCTAAAACTCTTTGAAGTTTGGCTGAGTCTGGTTTGGATCCTGTCTTCAACTTATAAATCTCTGCATGTTGAGTCTGATGACCTGAGTTTCCTTTGCTTCTATACCAAATAATTTGTTCATTTGTTTCTTCTATATTTGTGATTTTCCAACTCCATCGGCATTGGTCTTTGTTTTGATTACTTGTGAAAAATCTTCTATCTTGCTCCTTCCAGTTCCAATTTTGCCATCTATTATTTAAAACATTGTGTCTATTTGCGAGAGCTACTTGGATTTTATTGTACCATGATGGTATCAGTCTTTTACTGGTTTTAGACAGAATTTGGATAATTTTCCAAGGTAGTATCGTTCTTGTGTTTTTGTCAATTAGTTGGTCTACAAACATTATATTGTGTTTTTATAGGAATGGAATTGCTTTCTGATATGTTTTTGTGTCATTAAGCTTATTTTTGATGGATAGCAAGCCTCCTTTCCATTCAAAATGGTTTGACCATCGGGATTTAAATATTGTAATTCCCAAATTATTTGCTAACTTTAGTACTTGGACTAAGAAGTTTTTTGAACATCTAAAGGATCAGGGGATGTCGTTGGTTAGGATATTGCTTGGTTTCCAATTTTGGATTTGAGTCTGTTTATGATGAATTAGTATGAATATACTGGCTGGACCTATATCACTTAATCTGTTTATAAAGTTGGAGATCTGGTTTTCTGCTTGGATTTCCTCGATACTTTTAATATTGTATATCTTTTTGTGGTGGATAGTTGAGTTTGAAATTGTTGAGACCAGTCCTACTATTTTCTTTAAAGCCTTTCTTAATTGGGCTGTTAGGCTATTACATATATTTTGATCTAGGAAACAATATTGCATCCGGTATTCTATGTGGGGAATAAGAACTCTGTTTAGAATGTACTTTGCATGTTTGTCTGTTATTCTTTTCTTCTGAAGGCCTAATACTACAGTGATGATTTCTTGTTGAATTCGGAGAGTTGTATCTCTGATCTGCTTTTTACTTCTTATCCATATTCCTAAGAATCTAATGAAACTGTTGCGATCATTCTCAACTACTTCTTACTGGTTCATTCCGATCTTTATTGAATTTGGTCTCTTGTTGTAACTGTTTATTGTTATTAATACAGATTTGTTGCCATTGATCTGGGAGTCATTCGCTATGTAAAACCACTTGGTTCTTTCGAGAATGTTTTTCATATCTTTTTCTAATCTGGCGATCCATATTGTGTCATCCATATATGCTATTGCAGCTTGTCGGATATTCAATTGCATGGTTTCGTTTTTACTGTGGTTGGTTCTCTATTCACAGTTCATAGAATATCCCAGTTTTGTATTTTCTTGAATTTCGCATAGCAAGGGATTATAGAAAATACACCAAAGGAGAGGAGAAATTGTTTCCCCTTGATCTATTCCATCCCCCACCGTTATTTTCTTTGTAATTCCTACATCAGTTATTACTTGTAAAGATCTATTAATGAAAGGGTCTAATATGAGTGCTATGAGGTTCTTTGGAATTTTAATTCTTTGAAGTGCTTTTTATAACATCTCCAAACCAATTGTGTCATATGCTTTGGCGATATCTTGAAATAGAATCCACAGTTCCTTTTTCTTTTCTCTGGCCTCTTCGCAGATATTGTTTAGCAAGTGGATGGGTTCTGAAGTGCTTTCTCCTGGCAATCCTGTGAAATTAGGGCCTTTTAGAATATTGTGTCTTTTACATATGGTTGATAGTCGATTAGTGATAATTTTGGTAAAACACTTTCGTGAGACATCCAGAAGAACTATTGGTCTAGTGTTGCTTAGGATGCCTTGCTATTCTTTTCCCTTCGAGATTGGATATAGTAGACTTTCTTTCCATGCTGCAGGAGTCATATTGTAGGTTAGGTATATGTTCATGAGTTGACATAATATCTTTTTTTCTATTGTTTTGAGATTTTTAAGCATCTCGTATTTGATCTTGTTGGGTCCTGCTGCTTTGTTGTTTGGAAGATCTTTCAAAACTTCTTCCAACTCATTCTCCGAAATAGTGTTTGTCATCCCATTATACCATTCTTCTTTTATTTTGGCTTTAGGAGTATACTGTTTCTTCTATTTCTCGTCTAGTAGGTCAAAGTTGTTATTTCTTTTCTTGAAGGCTTTTTTATAGTACTCTGCAGTTTGATACAGAATTTACTCTTTGTTTATTGATATGTACTCTTTTTCTAGTTCGTCTTGGATACGAATTCTGTCTATGATAATTTTGTCTCGGAAGTTGTTTGTCAAACCCTGTACTATCTTTCTTTGATTCTCTCTAAGGTTCTTGCATCTCTCTTGAATCGCTCATCTGATTTCTATATTGGTTCTGTTTCTTTCCTTATTGAGACATATTTTTTTAAGCGAGCTAACTGTCTCTTTGAGCTGTTGCACCAAGATGTCTTCCTTTTCTTCTTCTTCGAGAATGTTCGACAGAGCTTGAGTTGATTTGAGTATCGGTGCTATTGATGCTATATCTTGGTTGATTTTCTTGTATTTACACCATAGCTTTTCTTTCTGAAATGGTCCTTCCAATGGATCTAGTAGACTGGACCAGTTGTTAAGAGTTTTGGTGATTCGACGATAACTGTGAAGCGCGAGTTGTTCTCTTTGACTTTTCTTGTGGAAGTTAGTCTTGATCTTTCCTCTTGTTGTTCTCTTTTTGCAATATAAATAATTAAAAGCTGAGGATATTAGGATCTTTTCAAATGCCTTCCATGAGTCTTGGATTAATTGTTTGCGCTTGTTATTATCAGTGTGGTTGGAATGTATTGTTTGGATTAGGTTTAAAATGCTGCTTTGTTATAGTTTTCGGTCAACCTTGTGGCCATATTTTTTTCATTGTAGTTCTGTTGTTTTAGAGATGTTAATAATTTTTTCCCTATGGGGCTTGGGTTTATCCATGCTCATCTGATGATCTCTGAACATGGTATCTCGTGTGATTTGAACAGATAATATGGTATGATTACTGTTAGAAATTGAGCGAAAGTCCTCATTGTTGAATTAGAGTATATTGTTTGCTATGCTGTAGGATCCCCAGATATAGTCGATTCTGCTGGAGCTTGTATTGTTTTTCCATGTGTGGGTTGTCTCTATTGGTTCCTATAATTGGTAAAAATCAGAGAGGTTCCAACTGTCCATAAGATTGAACAGTTCAATTTCAGGATCTTCTGGCTTGGAAAATTCTTGCGTATTACTTGTTGTTCTACGATCTACTCTTGGATTAATTGTTGCATTGAAGTCTTCCATTATTATGATCTCATAGTTTTTTTGTGCATAGGTCTGTAGTAGGTTTAAGATCTTCTTCTGTAGTTTACAGCTTCTCTTTTTGTCACTAGGCAGATATACTTGAGCAATCCATATTTTATGGCCTTTGTTTAGGATGTTGATTGTTATAAGGTGACCTTCAATTTTGTCTATTGATGCTATATATCTTTCAATACTTTTATGAATGAGTAGTAGAACTCCTGCACTTCTGGGGTTGTCTGGCTCAGCGCTCGAGATACTTTTATATTCTTTTTGGTTTAGAAAGGCGAAGTGTTGGTTTTCTTTGGATAGTTTTGTTTCACATAGGCCTAGGATATCGATTTTCCTTTCTAACATTTCCATTATTAGGTTGGTTTGGTCTGTATCTCGAGTGATTCCTCTAATATTGTGTGTTGCTATTGTTATCTGTGGTGTTTGGATATCGTCATTGTTGCTTGGAGAAGTTGATGTAATTTCTCTTCTCTGATTTTTTAGAAATAGTGTTTTTTGATTGGATAGGAATTTTTCTATTTGTGAGGTGCTATCGATATTGATGTTTGTTGCTAAAGAGAATAGATGTATTGTTGATATGGATTGTGTAATGACTGTATTTGAATCTTCAGCATTAGTTGTGATTTGGACTGGTGCGACTACTTTTAGGAGCGGTTATATGACTTTTTTCAGTTGTCGTATCCTTCCTCTAGTCTATATAACCAGTTATTAATTTTTTCCAAAACACTTGCAATTTGTTGCCAAGTATCATTTCCTTTTTTCTGATTTGCGTCCCAATATTTTCTATTCGAATGAGTATTGTTGAGGATTTTGGTCTTAGTGAGTTGATCTGTTTTAGGCTTTGGAGCTTCCTTTTCTGAGATAATACTCGTTGTATCTTCTTCTTTTATATCGGAATATTTAGAATTCATGTACTTTGAGTGTCTGTTTTTTTGGGACTTGGTGCTTGCTTTGGTGGTAGTTTTTGTATTATCTCGGTTACTTCACTAGGTCTTGTTTCCAAAAAGTTTCATGTGTGACTTTAAAGCTTTGTTCAAGTCTTCTGTATTGGCAGCCAAGGATGACAAAGTTTCTCTTCTTTCCTGATTTACTATTTGTAGGTATATGAACAGTTTTGGTGTTGAGATGTTTGGTTGCACTCATTATTCTAGTTGCTGAGACATTCTTGTTTAGTCCATATAGTCTGGTAATGATGGTGTTACATTGGGCTAATGTCTCAGTATGATTTTGATATAGTGTGATTCTGGCCATTACTGTTCCCATTGGTATAGCCCATGTTTCTTCTAGGTTTATTAGAAGTGTTGAGAACGTAACTGTTGCTGATTTGAAGTTGCTATTGCTACTTTCCATTTGTATATTTGAGATTGAGCCATATTTGGATATAGCTTCTCTAAGTTTTTTGGTTGAAAATTCAGAGAGAATATCCATTATTATGACTTTTTTCTCTACTATCTTTTTGTCTGTGATGTCTTCATCTTTTGGTGAAAGTATGTCACTTATACCTTTTTCATGAGGGGTCAGGATGATCATCTGTGATTGGGAGACTGTTAATTCTTGCTTGCATTCCAGCATGTTGTCATGCTTTTGAAAATGTAACATTGTCCATTTATTTTTCCCTAAGACCTTGCCTTGTATTCCTTTATGTGACAAAGGAATCCTTAAAAAGTTAGCTAGGTTTTGCAATTGTTCTTCTCTGTTTTTGCCTTGAATCATGCTATATTTTATTCTAAGTTGATATGGACTGTTATGTTCTGAAAGCTTGAATTTGTTGTATTCCGTATTATTTTTTTTGATGGATTCATTGACATTGGTTTTGAAAGATGAAGTGCTTTCAGTTTGCTTTAAGATAATGAACTCAAAGCCTTCTTTTCCTTTTTCCAACTTGTTTAAACATCTTTCCATGTCTTCTTTATATTGGAGATAAATGGTGTACTATCTGTTGCCATTGATGAATGGTGTTTATATAAGCTTGTACTTGTCTTTTAATAAACAGAAAAGGTTGGCAATATATTTGATTTGTTCTTCCTTGGAGTCTCCAGGTGTGTTTACTGCGAGTGCTCATATTTTGAATTCACCTGATTTGTTAATAAAAAAATGGTTGGTAGGTATGTATTGCCTCATCAGGAAATTTTTTTGGTGGAGATCTCCGGAGATCTCCACTCAAAAAAAATTTTCGAAAATTTTCGGAGAAATCTTCGAAAATCTTCAAAGGTTTTTAAGAATTTTTAATATAGAATTTTTTAAAATAAAAAACTCCGAAAATTTTTATTTCAAAAAAATTTAAAATTCTTTGAAGTAATAATAATTATTTTAAAATAAATAATTATTTAATAA
>CAJVPV010003875.1:0-10697 GCA_910591835.1 Acaulospora morrowiae | reverse complement strand
AAGGGGTGGCTCGTCTAAATTGCTTTGATAGTTGTAAAGTTTATTAATAAAAAATTTTTTCCAATAATTTTGACTCATACTGTATATTTTTTTTTATAGTTAAACAAGTACATACTGTTTATTAAATCTTTACAGAAAACAAATAATGTATAGTATATCATATTGCATAAACTATTCTATTGCCTTGAACACTTGTCTTTAACTAACATCTTTAAGTATGATTTTGAAAATAAAGAAGGTTGCTTTTTTTATTATTTACTTGCTTATAAAGTTCAATTTTAAAGATTATTGCCTACAGTTTATTACTACAGTTCATCTTTTCAAAGTCTAGATTACTTTTTATATTCTTAATTATTTTTTTACTTTTTTAATTCATTCCCAAATTGAGGTTTTGTTTTGAATTTGTATAGAGGAACCTTCTATATCATCTTTTTGTAACTTTTTGGACTTGCTTCCTTCTGTTTGAAATCTCTTAGTTTTTTTTTTTTTTTTTCTTGTTTCATATATATATTTTTTTCTGTATCTATATATTTAAGTTTTCTTCCTGAATTCTGTAATCTGATGCATTTGTTATTTCATAGCTTTTTTCTAACTTGCTTGCAAATATTTCTTGAAAACTTCTTTAATAACTACTTTGCTTTACTGGTTTTGATCTTTGTTTTGATCATTGCTTATACTCATTTTGAGATATATTTTTTTAAAAGAAATCCTAAGCACAAATTTATGATCTTTATATCTGTGAAAAATTTATGTTTATACCATCTTTGTAAAAGCTCTTATATTACAGTTTACCTGTCTTGTATTTTTTTTTCCTGAGTATTTTTTAGTCATTTATTAAGTAATTGATTCTGATTTTTATTTCATATTTTTTGTATATTTCTGTAATATTGTTGCAAAAAAGGAAATGTTTCAGGAATTCTTCTTCTTGTTGATAGTATAGACACTTGATTAGATTTGCATATTTTGTAGGGAATTTTTTGGTCATGTTATTTAGAATCGATAGTTTATTATGCATTAATTTTATTTGAAAAGTCTTTTTTTGAACTTGTTTAAATAATGTTGTTAGAGATTCTCCTATTTTGTTTGTTTTCCAAAGACTTTTCCAATCAAAGTTTTCTTGATTATCTATTTCTTTGGTTTATTTTTTTTGTATTCAATTTTAATTTGCCTATTTTGTTAGAATACTTTTCTTATATATTTCTTTAACAAATTCTTTTATTTCTATATTAATAGGAATCTTATTTCAGCATAGTATTGTTAGGGATTTTTGTCAATACCAACTGTTTTAACAAATTTTAGATTCTTCTTTTACTGCTTTGGCAAAAAGATCCATCTTGTTATTAGCCTTATTCTTATCATGTACTTTTACTTTAGTTACATGTATTTGAATTATGATTTGTTTCTTGTATATTAGGTCTATGCATCTCATCTATAATTGTCAGTTCTTTTGCTTTCTATTTCTTTTTCCTATATCTTTAATATGAGAGTTTAGAAGGTTGTACAATTTGTTTGAATTTCTATTTGACTTTTTTGAAATATAATCAAAAGTATTAGAATGATTATAACAAGTTTTGCTTGAAATACTAATGATCAGTTGTCTACTCCTGCTTGGAAGGATCTTTCTGAGTTTGGTCTTTTGACTTATAGCCAAGTAGCTCCTATTTTTAATATTTGATTTCTTGCTTTTCCATATAATCTGTTTATATAAAAACAGTAGGACTGTCAGAAATTGCTTTCTTTATTAATTTTATATTCTTCTGTTAAAGCTTGTATGTAGTCTGAAGATTGGATATGTTTTTTGATTATTTGTACTTTCTAGTTTTTTATTTCAACTGCCATAATATGATTATTGATAGTCTTTTTTTTTGGAGATGTTTCAATTCTTTTTTGGCAAGATTTTTCAAGACATATATATTAATTGAAATTTCCAGTTCATTTGCTTTTCTAAGAGTTGGATATTGATTAATAATATTACATAATATCAATCTGGTTTTTAATCTTTGTTGTCTTTGTGAATGTTTGTTCTGACTAATAAATTTTTTGTTTCTTCATTAGTTTGGAATTGGATAGTGTCTTTGCTTCTTTGAAGTTTGATTGTATCTGATCTGGATCCTGTTTTTAGGTTATAGACTTTTGCTTGGAAAACTTGATAATTTAAGTTTCCTTTACTTCTATATCAAATTATTTGTTTGTTTAGTTCTTTTGGACTTGTAATCTTCCAATTTCATAAGTATTGGTTTTTGCTTGGATTAATTGAGAAAAATCGTTTGTCTTGCTTTTCCCAGTTCTAATTTTGCCATTTATTATTTAGAACATTATATTTATTTGCCAGAATAGATTGAATTTTGCTAAACTATAGTAGTATTGATTCTTTGCTAATGTTTGAGAGAATTTAAATAATTTTTCAAAGTAGCATTGTTTTGGTGTTACTGTTGATTATTTGATCTATGAAAATTATGTTGTGCTTTCTTAGAGATGGAATTGTTTTTTGGTATAACTTTGTATTATTAAATATATTATTAATAGATAGTAAGTCTACTTTCCAATCAAAACAATTTGATTATTAAAAATTAAATATTGTAATTTCTAAATTTTTGACTATTTTTAAAACTTGAGCTAAAAAGTTCTTTAAACATTTGAATGATTGAAAAATATCATTAGTCAAAATATTGCTTGGTTTTTAGCTCTAGATTTGAGCTTGTTTAAGATAAATTAATATGGATATACTTACTGGACCCATATCACATAGCCTATTTATGAAGTTGGAAATCTGATTCTCTATTTGAATTTCCTTGATACTTTTAATGTTGTAGATCTTCTTGTAATGGATAGATAAGTGAGAAATTGTTAAAACCAATCCTCCACTTTTTTTAGAATCTTTTTTAACTGTGCTGTTAGATTGTTATATATATTCTGATTTAGGAAACAGTATTGCATTTAGTATTCTATGCACAGAATAAATACTTTATTTAAAATATACTCTATATGCTTGTCTATTATTTTTTTCTTTTGAAAGCTTAATACCATTGTTGTAATTTCATACTTGATTTAATAGATTGTACTTTTGATATATTTCTTGTTTTCTATTCATATTTCTAGAAATCTGATAAAGCTGTTGTGATCACTTTCAATTATTTCTTGTTGGTTTATTTCAATTTTAATTACATTTGGTTTTTTGTTGTAATTGTTTATTGTAATCAGTACTGATTTGTTGCCATTAATTTGGAAATCATTGGCTGTATAGAATCATTTGATACTTTCTAAAATGTTTCTCATATCTCTTTCAGATTTAGCAATCCATGTGGTATTATCCATGTATACTATAGTGGCTTGCCAAATAGACAGTTGTATAAATTCATTCTTTCTATGATCAGTTTTCTATTTACAGTTTATGGAATAATCCAATCTTGCATTGTCTTAGATTTCATATAATAAGAGGTCATAAAAGATGTGCCATAATAATAGAGAGATTATTTTCCCTTGATTTATTTCATTTTCTGCTATTATTTTTTTTGTTATTTCTACATCTATAATTATTTTTAATGATCTGCCAATGAAGGAATTTAAGATAAGTGTTATAAGATTTTTTGGAATTTTGATTCTTTGAAATACTTTCTGTAACATTTCTAGACTAATTGTGTCATATGCCTTGGCCATATCTTGAAATAATATCCACAATTTTTTTTTTGCTTCTCTGGTCTCTTTATAGATATTATTTAACAAATGAATGAATTCTGAAGTGCTTTCTCCAAGTATTCTTGTAAAGTTAGAACCCTTTAGAACATTATGTCTTTATATATAGTGAATAATCTGTTGGTGATAATTTTAGTAAAGCATTTTTATAAAACATCCAAGAAAACCATAAATCTAGTATTGCTTAAATTGCCTTGTCATTCTTTTTTCTTTGAAATAGAATAAAGTAAACTTTCTTTCTATATTACTGAAGTTGTACCATAAATTAAATATATATTTATAAGTTAACATAGTATTTTTTTTTCTGTTTTTAGTTTTTTAAGCATTTTGTATTTGATCTTATTGGATCCTGCTGCTTTATTATTAAGAAGATCTTTCAATATTTCTTTTAACTTATTTTTGAAAATAGTATTTATTATCTCATTATACTATTTCTCATTTATTTCAGTTTTTGATACATATTATTTTTTCTATTTTTTATTTAGTAGCTTAAAGTTATGTATCATTTCTTGAAAATTTTTTTATAATATTCTTTAGTTTAGTATAGGATTTTCTTTTTGTTTATTAATATATATTCTTTTCCTAATTCATCTTAAATACATATTCTATCTATAATTATTTTGTTACAAAAGTTGTTTGTTAGGTCTTATACTACTTTTCTTTGATTCTTTTTGAGGTTTCTATATTTTTCTTGAATTGCTTGCTTGATTTCTGCATTGATTCTATTTCTTTCTTTATTGAAAAATATTTTTTTCAAGAAATTGGTTATTTTTTTAAGTTGGAAAGCTAGTATATCTTTCTTTTCTTTTTCTTCCAAAGTTCTAACTAACTCTTGAGTAAATTTGAAGATTGAAGCTATTGGAACTATATTTTGATTGATTTTATTGTATTTATTTTATAATTTTTGAACTTGCAGTAATTTTTCCACTAGGTCTTGAAAGTTAAACCAACTGTTGAAGGTTTTGGTAATTAGACAGTAGCTATAAAGTACAAGTTGTTCTTTTTGACTCTTTTTATATTTGTGCAGTTTGACTATTCCCCTTGCTGTTTTTTTTTCACAATATAGGTAATTAAAGATTGTGATTATTAGGATTTTTTCAAATATCTTTCATAAGTCTTGAATTAATTGTATATACAGTATCTATTACTATTCATCTAATTGGTATTTATTGTATAAATTAAAGATATGATATTGCTTTGTTAAAGCTTTTGGTCAATCTTATATGTATATTTTTTTCATTGTAATTCTATTATTTTAAAGATATTAATTATTTTTTTTCTATGGAGGTTGGGTTTTTCCATATTTATTTGATAGTTTTGAAATATGGCATCTTGTATAATTTAAGTAAATAACATGATATGATCACTATTGAAAATTAAGTGAAAGCTATTGTTACTAAATTGAGCATATTGTTTGTTATATTTTAAGTTGAAGCTTATTCTGTTTTTCCAAGTATATGTGATCTTTACTGGTTCCCATAATTGTTACAGATTAGAAAGGTTTCAATTGCCCATATGGTTGAATAATTCGATTTTAGAATCTTCAGATTTGATGAACTCTTATATATTGTTTATTGTTTTGTGATTTGTTCTTGGATTAAGTATTACATTGAAATCACATATTATTATAATTTCATAGTTTTTCTATAAAGTAGGTCTATAATAATTTCAAAATCTTTTTTTGTAGTTCTCTTATTACTAGATAGATATATTTAAGCAACCCATATCTTATGACCTTTGTTAACAGATTAATTGTTACTAGATGACCTTCGATTGTGTCTATTAATGCTATATATCTTTTGATATTTCTATAAATTAACAATAGAACTTTTGTGCTTCTGGGGTTGTTTGACTTAGTACTTGAGAT
The DNA here is from genome assembly GCA_910591835.1 of Acaulospora morrowiae. Taxonomy (NCBI): domain Eukaryota; kingdom Fungi; phylum Glomeromycota; class Glomeromycetes; order Diversisporales; family Acaulosporaceae; genus Acaulospora; species Acaulospora morrowiae. Next base: position 5,137 of record CAJVPV010003875.1, on the reverse strand, counting down.
ATATTTGAAGTTTTTTTAATTTGAAAAAGCAAAATATTGATTTTCTTTGAAGAGTTTAATCTTACACAAACCTAAAATATCAATTTTTCTTTCTAACAATTCTATTAATAGATTGGTTTGGTCTATGTTATATGTAATTTCTCTGATGTTATGTGTGTCTATTGTTATATATGATATATAAGTATCAGAATTGTTGTTGCTGAGATTGTATAAGAGCTTTTTGAGTTAATTTTGCTAGGATTTGTATTTTAGTTATTTAGGAATAGTTTTTTTTGTTTGTATAAAAAAGTAATGATATTAATATCTGATTGTTGATTATATAATTTTAAGAGGAGTTTTGAATAAAAGATGTCTGAAGTGTTGATTGATGAGAAGTTTGGGATTGGAGATTTTTTTTGTGGTCTATTTTCTGATAATTAATTTTCTCCAATATTGATTCCTAATTGAACTGTTGTGGTTTTTTAGAAAAAATAACAGGATTTTTTATTATTTTTATATTTCTTGTCTTCTAGTCTTGTTAATCTGGCACTAATAAATTTTAACATTGTTTGAATTGTATTTTATAAATTTGATGCTATGAATATATTGTGTTCAAGTGTTATTAATTTAATTACAACTTGTTTATTTTTTATTTTTTATTTGTTTGAATCAGATTGCTTTGGAGTTTTTTCTGTTTAGTAGTTAAAAAGGAGCTTATCACATGGGAATAATTATACCAATTGTTTTTTGGGGGGTTGAACTCTTGAAATTAGGTCTTTAATGCTTTGTTGGTATGTTTATATGTCTTTGTATTGTTTTTGACACTTCACCAGACTTTGTATCCAAACAGTTCTACATGTAATAATAAAACTTTGTTAAGATTTTTCTGATTTTCAAATTCTATAATAGTGAAATTTTTTCTTTTGCCTGTTTTGCTATTGAGTGATATGTATATTGTTTTAATCTTTAAATACTTTGTGATACTCATTATTCATAAGATTAATATTATTTTTTCAATGCCATATCATTTGGTAGTGATTTTGTTATATTTCTAAAGAATGGCTTAATGATTTTTTAGAGGTGCTACTCTGGTCATTAGATTATCAAGTGAAATTGCTCAAATCTTTTTTAAGTCTGTTTTTGTAAATCGAAAAAGAAATATAATACTGTTGTAATTGTTATTTTTATTGATAATTTTCAATAAGATAATTTCTCCATATTTGCTAAGAATGTTTTGTACTTTGTTAAGAGAAGTATGTGTTGGAATATTTATAAGAATATATTGTTTCAATATTGGGTTAGCAATTGATAAAATAGTTGAGCTTTTTGACAGGATATCTATATCTTGGCTTGCATCTTTGCTAATGTTTAGAATTATGTCTTATGGTTGTACATAGTTTAGCAGTTGTTGTTTATATTTAAGTATATCAGTTGTTTTATTAAAGAAGAGAGTTATCCACTTGTTCTTTTTTAATACCAACACTTGTATTCCCTTATGTTTAACCAATACTTCTAATATGTTAGCAATTTGTTGTAGTTGATATTTTCTATTGACTTGAGAAAATGAATTACATTTGATTTGAAATCAGACTTTGCTTTGTTTGTTAGTTATATTGAACAGATTGGAGGTATCACAGCTTTGCTTTTTAACCAATTTCTTGTATTTGTAGTTTTTTGACCTTCTTATTGGAATTGTTGTTATTTTGAGAGAAGGTTAAGTTTTGTATTACGAACAATTGGAGGTTTTCTTTGTTTTTAAATTTATTTATGCATGCTGCTTGATCTTTTTCATGTTGAAAATGGATTGTATACCATCTATTTCTATTGAGAAAGTGTAATTGAATGAAATAATACTTGTTGAAGAAAAGCTTGAGCATGTTTGACTTGGTTTTCTCTTGAAGTATTTGTCAGTAGTATTTCTGTTTTATAAGTCCCTTTTTTACAGACATACAGTAATAAGAGTTTGTTAGCTGATAATATCTGTTTCTTGTTTCGTAATCTTTGTAAATTTTAATATTTTGTCTTAAATTGGGGATAGGTAAATTTGTATCAAAATCTTCACTTAAGAAGTGTTGTTTTTCTATGGTTATTTCAGGGATCTATATTTCCTCCTTGTTTGTTATACTTTTTGAAATATATTCACTCATAATTATTTCAAAGACTTGTTATTTACCCTTTGTTTGTAATATGGTATTGTCTTGTTTAATGTAATTTTCTGACATGTTTGTTTCACTTTTTTCAACTTTTTCTTCTTGCTATTATAGAGTTGTATAAATTATATAAATGAAATTTACTATTTGAGTAACTTGCTGTGAGTCTTGAATCAAGAATATATTCAATATATTCATATTTTGCTAGTTATACTTCCATATTTGTTTAATGTACTTCTTTGTTAATGTCCATTTGACAGCTATATATGAATTGATATTCAGAAGTTTTGTTGCTATTGCATTAATAACTGTAATATTTATTAGTGCTCCTATTTTTAAGAGTTTTGATGTTATGTTGATTATTTCATCTTCTATTAATATGTTTAGCCATCATTTATTGCCTTTACTATAATTATTATTTAATATTTGAAGGTGTTCTATAATTTGTTTTACAAGTACAGTTGTCATATTTGCTGTTATTATACTTTTCTGTATTGAATTGCTGCATGTTCTCTAATTTGTTAATTTGTGCTTGTATAAAGTATATTTTAATTATTGTTCAGGCTGCTGGATTTTTTCGTATTTATTTTTTTTTTTGATAATTGCTTTATTAGTTAAGGAGATAATTGTTATTATCCTAAACTGATTTTTTCTAACTTGGAGATTTTTGTTATAAAAAAACATGTTTTTTGGACAGGTGTTTTATATATATATTGTATCCTTTTGTATATTTGTTTTATAACCAGTATGTTTGGCTTATAGGGCAGTGTTAATTTGACATATGCTTAATTTTTGAGTTTGAACATGTTTGCTTATTTGAAGTCAAGATTGTTTGATCTTAAAACATGTTCATGTTTATGCTACTGCTAATTTTTTGAAGAGGCAAACTGTTTCTGATTTTTTGAAATTGGTAAAATTTGTTTACAATATGTGAGATCTGGTGAAGTAGTTGATATACATGTTTTGTTTTGTTTTTTTTTTTAATCAAGATTTGGAAAGAAAACTTTGATGTTCCTTTGATTTTGTGTTAATATTCAAGGTTATCTAATTTACTGAATGTAATTTGATTAATATAAAGTTTTGTTGGTATCTAGAGAAGTGTTTAACCTGGTACATGATTGGCTAACAGCTTTGTAAAATTGATACTTGGTTTTTTTTTTTCTGATCTTATTGTAAATTGTTTACCTTATCTCTTGTTCTCCTTCTTATAAATTTTTGCTTATTTTCCTAAAAATTAAATAAATCAAAAAAAGTAATTAGCTTTTAAAGTAGAAGTTACCTATCCTGTTGTTGAGAGGTTTGGGTTATTTGTTTCTTTAAGTATTCTCTGTCTTTTGTCAGTTGAAAATATTTTGAACTTTTTTTCTTGAAATTTTCTAAAAAGAAAATTTTTAGAAATTTTGATGTTTGTCAGAAAGAATTTTTTTTTTAAAGTAAGTTTAATATTATTTATATTTAATAACAAATAAAAATTATAATTATTAATAAATTAAAATATTTTTAGCTTTGTAAATTTATTTTTAAAATTAGAGTATTATTGCAATAATAAAAAAAAATTTTTTTTTTCAATGTCAAGTAGCTAAAATATCTAATAAAATAATTATATTAGATATTAAACTATAATAAAATTTGATATATAATATATTAACTAAAGCTTGTAAACTAAAATAAGTAAATTAATTTAAATTAATTTGATTAAATATAAATAATAATATTTAAATTTTATTATTTTAGTCATTAAGTATATTAGTAATATCAATATCAATTTTTGTGATTTTATAATTAATGAAAATAAGTAAATATATTTGGAAAAAATCATTAAATTATTAAAAGTAAGTAATGATTTAATAAATTTAATTTAAAATTTTATAAAAGCAATAAAACAAATATTTTAAAATATATATTTAACACTTTTATATTTAACACCTTTTTATAATATTTTGTTAAATAAATTGAAAAAATTGTGATTCTATAAAATATTTAAAAAAAAATAAAATAATTTTTTTTTTAAATTTTTTAATTAAAATTTATTTATTTATTTATTTTTATTTTTATATTAAGAAAATAACAAAAAATGGAATTAAAAAATTAAAAAAATATATAATAAAACAAAAGTATTGATATATATAGTTACTACAAATATATTAAAAAAAAGTTTTTAATTAAATAAATATTTATTGTGTTTATTTAATTAAAATCTATATTAGTTTTAGATTTATGACTTAAATTACAATATATGAAAAATCATGAATGAAAAAAAATAAATTAATGATACAAAAACAAAAATATATATAATATTTTTATATATATTATAATTTAGAAATTTATTTACTTAAATTATTTATTTTATAGGTATTAAAAATTTATTATAAAAAATATGTATCTAAAAAAATTAAAAATACAATAATAAATTATAATTTTGAGAATAAAGACTTAATATTACATATTTTAAATAATTAAATTTTATTACAAATAAAATTAAAATATTTTTAAAAGCTAAACAAGCTTTGGCACTTATTGATTTATTAAATTAATAAAAAGTAAACTATTTTATTTATTATTTTTTTTATATATTAAAAATATTAATAATTTTTATTATAGTAATATTTAAATAAATATCTATATTTAAGTAAAATAACAAAAAATTATTTGACAATTTTAGTAACAAGTATATTTACTGAAATAATTTTTTCAAGTGTAAGTAATTTAATTACTCAAGATAGAACTTGTTTTGTTATTGATACAATTTATATAGTGATATGTTTAAAACATTAATATTGATTAAATTTATATTATTAATATACTATATATCTTTTTTAACAAAAAAACCAATAAAAAAAAATTATTTGAATATAAAATTTAGTAAAATATTAAAGTTTTAAAATCTTAAACATAAGATTTCAAAATAAGAAATAAAAGTCAATTTAATTTTTTAATATAGAAAGCTTTTTTTTTTGACAAAATATAAAAAAACTTAAAATAATTAAAACTATATAACCAAAAAAAAA
>CAJVPV010003874.1:0-10697 GCA_910591835.1 Acaulospora morrowiae | reverse complement strand
TAACAAGGAACGTTTTTCTTTAATTGAGCAACTTTTTCATCTCCCTTAATCACATCTAGAGACCAATTGGTTGCTGATGGGTGTGCTGTATAAGTAAATAAGTTTAACCAGTAGTATATGTACATTTACATATTTGTAACAGTTGTACTAGAGTAGATCGACCATTAAGTTGAATAATAAACTTGAATATACAGCTTAATTCGGTGAAAAAAAAAAAAATAATAATAATTTTTGATTAATATAAGTTATCAAATCTAGAAGCATAGATGCCAAACAATGCATAACTCCAAAATTTTCTAGTAAATATTCCAAAAAAATTCAGTTGACTTTAATTGTCAAATCTAGGGACATAAATGTCAAACAAAATATAACTTCTATATAAAGATAACATTAAAGAAATTACCACATCATATATTAGTATTTATATCAATGATTTTTTTTAAAATTTTTTACTTTGTATTAACATGTTATATTATAAAATCTGTTATATCAAAAGAGGTTAAAAGCTTTTATTAGAATTAGACTAAAAGACTTTCCTTATGTAACTTTTTTTGTTTCAACCTGTTTTCAACCTACAATTATCAGAAAAACCAAAAGTTCCATTTTTATATAGCTTAACTAAGTTTGGCTTGGATCCAGATATTAAAGTACAATATCTATAAGTAATTATCTTTTTTTTTTGAAGTTTTAATAAATAAATTAAAAAGTTAATATTAGATATATTAAATAAAAAAACTAATTATTTTTTTTTAATATGAAATTATTTTTATTAAAATCAATATAACATTCTTAATTTTTTTTAAGTTCTATTATATATAAGTCAACTTTAAGAATTTGATTATAAAAATTTAAGTTATATAAAAAAATATATTTAATAATAAATCAATACTATATAATAAAACTTTTCGTATGTAATGCTAATGTTTAGAATACTCAATATAACTAATCAATTATATTGTTAGTATAAAAATTATAGTAGGGGCATGACGCGACATGTGGAGCCTGGCGCAGTATCATATAAGGCATTGATCATGCATCAATCATGCATGATTGATGGACGCAAAGCTTGTCAAAGTTTAGCAATTCTGTATAACATGACAATAGATTTAGAGACGTGTCGCAATCATATAAATAGCAATAATATTCAAATGTAAAAAGAGTGAAAACAAATTAATAAAATACTATTCATTGAAAAACCAAGTGTTTGTACCTGTGCAATAATAATTAATAAACTTATTTTATTTGTCTTTAGTCACCTTAAAAAGAATCCAGAGCCTTGTAATTCAATAGAAAAAGAATTGGGAGAGAAGACTAACTAAATATAAGGGAAGATTAGAATAATTATCACCATATGTACCTTTGGTATCACCAGCAACATAGATCCACTTACCTAACATTGCACAAGTCTTGGTCTGAACTAGCAACAGACTTGCTGTTGAGATCAACAATATCATCATTATATATATTATATATATATATAATGATGAATTTTGTATAATAATAATTACAACATGTTGTTTGTAAATACATGTAATTTTATACAACTTTAACAAGTCTGTATCTAACTCAGGCAGATTTTCACATAATGTTTCTGAAATTTTATCTTGCAAGAGACATGGAGATATATTTGATCAAGATTATATTTTTTTTTACCTTTATCCATACAACTCCTCTGTTGGAAGAAAAATAAAAACAAGTGAGTTCGTTATTTAATTTATCTGATAAGAAAAAATTATAAACTAATTTATTATTTTGTTTTATAACAATTGTATCATATAGTCACGACCTAAATTTCACTCACATCCTAAAAATTAAGGATCATGCCATAAGTATTACATCATGCAATCATACCTAATTTTTCTTCTAGCAATATATATGTTTTATAATAGACTTTCGTTATTTATCTACTCAAATATTAATAATCTTCTTATAGTTAATTTCATTTTAACAGAATAATTAGATTGTTTTCTTGCATGCCACCTATTTACCTAAATATTAATAATTTTCGTTATGATAAAATTGCTTTCTTAGACATGTGATACATGCGATTTTAAAATTACAAATATAACTAAAAATATATTTAAGAACCATACACAACAGAACAAAATCTAATAGGTAATTTTTCTTTAATTTTCTAAGTCAATTTCATAAAATTTTATAATTATATATATTTTTGAATTACAGAACAGGATCTTACAGAACAAAATATAATGGATAATTTTTTTCTATTTTTTAGTCTAAGTCAATTTTATATGATCTTATAATTATATATTTTTTGGATCCCTTAGGATTGAATCTGTTGGGCAACCAATCCATTACCTATTTCAAACCAACACATAACATGCAATTCTTAAAAAACTTCTTATGGTTAATTTTATATAAAATAATTAAATTGCTATCTTATATGCCATCTATTTATCTAAATATTAATAATCTTCATTATAATAGAATTGCTTTCTTAAATATGCAATATGTATGATTCTAAAACTATAAATATAACTAAAAATATATTTAAGAACCATATATAACAAAACAAAATCTAATAAATAATTTTTCTTTAATTTTCTGTCTAAGTCAATTTCACAAAATTCTATAATTATAATAATTCTCCAGATCATGGAATGAGATCTTATAAAACAAAATATAATGAATAATTTTTTCTAATTTTTCAGTCTAAGTTAATTTTACGAAATCTTATAATTATATTCACTGGATTCTTTAGGATTGAATCTGTTGGGCAACCAACCCACCACCTATCCTAAACCAACATGTAACATGCAATTTCTAAAAACTAAGATATAATTAAAGATGCTTTCAGAAATTATACTTGATAAATAAATTAAAAATTTTTTTTTATTTGGATTATTTATGATATAAAGAGTTTATAATGATTATTATATTATAATTATTAACTTTAATTATAGAAAATCACTTACAGTTAAATATAAATTAATTGGTTCGAATTAATTAAGTATTAATAAATTTGCATAAGAAGTTTATCAAATAATAGATAGAAGACAAAGAAATTTTGTTGAATTTTTCTTACAAATTGGAGATGGAAAGTATTCAATTATCCCAAATATAGAAAACAAGATAGAACTTCCTTCAGACATAGTAATACTTAGGGCAATTGTTGGATCTTATCAATTTTGTTTATCCAAACTTAGTTGAAAATTCTGGCAATATGAATTACATGATTAGCAGAGCTATTTTAACTCCAAAGAACAACAAAATTGAAAAAATCTTTAATCTGATTATGAATTGGTTTTTAGTCAAAGTTTATACATATTGTAGTGCAGACTCTATAGATTTAAAGGATGATAATATGGAACAGATTCAATTGTATTTCCTGAATTTTTAGGATCACTAAAAATTTGTGATCACTCTTCTGGTGAATTAAAGTTAAAAATAAAAATATATATTATGCTTTTACAAAACTTAGACCCATCAAAAGAACTTTTAATGTGATGCCAATTTCCTATGGTCCCAAAAATTGGAATCACATAGACTCGCATGGACTCGCATACATATAAAAAACATAAGTGGGTTATAACCCACCTATTAAATTTATTATAAGAGTTGAAATCAAATGGAATCAAATACAGAATCATTAGGATCCTTACAATTTTTTATACAAGTTGTATTTTCTATGACTATTAATATAGTATAGGGCCAGACATTAAATCAGATGGATCTTTATATACCACAGCCAGTTTTTTTATATGATTAGCTGTATATCACTCTATCAAGAATCAATTCTTACCGATATATCAAAATTCTTATATTAAATAATATAAATAGAAATCAAGATCAACAAACAAAAAATATTATATATTATGAAGTTTTTAAATAATAATTATTATACAGAAATGATAATTTTCTAATACAGTTATAATTAAATTATATCAATATAACAGTTATAATAATATTTCTATAGTTTATATATAAATTCTATTGCTTTGTAATGGATTAATATCTAGTATTATATATAAAAATTTTTTGACTTTATTTCTTTTTGCTTATATTGTTACTAGTATCGGTGAGTCTGTTGCTAATGAAAACTAGAATTCATACAATAAAGGTAAGTGTTTTTATTATAGGTGAGACAGATTTGATTATGGCTGAAAAATAGATTTTATTAATTTTTTTTCCAATGGTCTCTCTTTTTCTTTTGATATAATCATAATTCTTTTATACATTAAATCAAGTAATTACATAAGTATTAACAATAAGAAAATAAAATAAACAAAAAAATAAAATAAAATAAAAATAAAGTAATGAAATTATGGTGAAGCTATTATATAATACATCATTGTTTTTGTCATTATCTTACATAATTAATTAATTTTATTAGGCAGAGATAGAGTATATGATTTTACTCAGTTTTTTTCTACTTATGTTATATTTCCTATAAAAGCCTCCCATATTTTTATATGCACCAGCTATTGTTTAATTATAACTTGTTTTAATTATGGCACATGATATATTTTGGCAACTGATGTTGATGACATTTGCATTACTACTTCCCATGTTACAATATACAGTATACTGTATATATATAATATATTAAAACAAAACTTTTTGAAATTTTATTTATATAATGTAATTTAAATAAAAGCAATTCATATTTTTTTTTTTTTTTTTTTTTTTTTTTTTTTAACTAGCTAGGCCTTGCCTAACATACTTTATTTAATTTATATTTGTATTTTCATTACAAGAATTACTATATATAAATTATTCTAGATGCACATTAGACTATATCAGATCTCTCCCATATCGGCTTGTTGCTATTGATATTGTCCCTAAGGTACTTGTTAAGGCTAATATGTCAAGGCTCCATTAGTATTATTATTATATGAGTAAAAGAAATGGAACTGAATGATATTCTTTCCCTGGTCTAGCCAGTTTTCTATAATTCTTCTTTATGTTTTTGTGATTTCTTCTTGTCTCTTTGCCCTGTCCTGTTGACTTGATTGTGTTGCAGACATGTTGTTTTGTATATGTCCTATACTTCTTTTTCTTTTGTCTTTCCTGCTGATATTCTCTTCTTTTTTTCATTGTTGGAATCGTTCACATCTTTGAATTCAGAACTTTTGAAGTGTCTCTATCATTCTGTTTGTTACCTTGTTAAGTGTCGCTTTGGTCTTTATCCCATTTGCTTGTATTACTAATTTGGTTAGATCTTTGCTATATATGCCTTTAATTATATATCTCATATTTCTTTCTGATTCGTTTATAATTTGTTCTATTTGGCCTTGCCAATTGGGACTTTTCTCCTTATCTTCTATCCTACTTGATATTTCTTCCTTCAAGATTTTGATATACTTTGATCTGACTTGTTTAGCATAGTGCTCTTTAAAGACATGTTTTGTGGTTTCTTGTTAGTTGCACCAGGGGCACTTATTATCCTTATAGAGATCTGGTTTTCTTGCACTTAATTTGTCTTTTGTTGGTAGTTCGTCATTCAAGAGTTTATATCTGAATGCTCTAATGTTGTGATTCTGTTGGTTGGTATCGAAACTGGTGATCTTTGTTGGTGCAAGGTTGGCCCATGTTCTTTTCCAATCTATTTCTCTCTCATCTCCTGTTTTGAGCCATGCTTTATGTTTCTTTTGTGTAGCCCATGTACTAATCCACTTGCTATTTTGCCATTGTTTCATGAATTCATTTGTGCCAATGTCCAAGTCTTTCCCATTCCATTGTAGTATGCAAACCAGGCTTTCGATTTGTTGGCTGTTGATGTCAACTATCCATTCGTGATCAAATTCTCTTCCTTGTTTTGCTAGTTCATCTGCTTGTTCATTGTTTTTGTCTCCTGAGTATGCCTGGATCTTCTTGAAGCTTGTTAATGCTTTCTTGGATTTAATCTTGTCCATTATAAGAGTTGTCATAAGCAGATTTGTTCCTTTTGCTATTTTTTTTTTCCTTGATAATTTGGATTGGGTTGCTTGTATTGTGCATTGACTGTCTATGTATATTGTTGCCTTTGTGTTCGTGTTTATCACTGATAGTACTGTGAGTATTGCCATGAGTTCTGCTCTTGTGGATGATGGAAATCCTTTGTATTTGCCTCTAAATTCAGCTTGGAGTTGTGTTTCTTGATTAATTATTATTCCTCCTATACCCATTTTTACCTGCCTATTGGTGTATTTGTCAAGTGATCCATCCATGTAGATGTCTACTATCTTCCAGTCCTGGACTGTTTTTTTTTTTTTTTTTTTATAGATGAACGTGCAATGATACAAATCTTTATTGATACGTGAGTAATCTACGAATTACATCAAGTGTCCTTTTACAATTATAAATTGCTTGTTGAATCGATTATATAGTCTATAATTGTAAACCAACACTGCCTAATACTTTGACATATTAGCTTACTGTCCATCTTTTTGGACCCAACATGTGAACTATACACTCATGGTGCGGCGTTTTTACATATCAGGTGGGGTTTCTATAGGGAGGGAATGCCTACCACTAGTTTAAACCACCTAACCTATAATCCAATTTCTAAGAGCTATGTCTATCCCTCAGTGGTTGGTTTTCGAATTTCCGGACACCACGATACTTTTCATTTGGACCCTCAGAGGGGATACTTGCTTTTTGTCACCACCTGCGGCTTCGATAGATCTGTACCACGAGACCCACTTCTTTTAAGCAAGCGCCGGATTGGGATAGCTCCAAACTAGGAAATCCTGGGGTCGAATTCGGCCTATTGGGTATGACATACATAGGGGGCCTGCACAACCTACATATGAAGGGAGAACTTCTTGATGATCATCATGCACCAACCGGACGATCATTATACTGCGACATCTTAATGGGAAATCACAATCTCAATGCCTTACCGGATCAGCATGTGAATGACTTCTTATGAGAAACAGCACATGATTGGTTATGGTGCCAGATACCATATTAATCCTATTCAATCGCCTTCACCTGAAGTTGAACCGGTATCTTGTGATCTGACCTGTGGAGCACTAACCACTGTGCTATAGACTCACAGGTCCTAGTCCTGGACTGTTTCTTTTATTTTTTTCAAATCTTTCTTAATTTGGTGTTGTAATTTGAGTTCTAAAAACTCTTCTGTATGTGATTTGTATTCTTTTGTATTGTCAATTTTGATGTATGGGATGTCATTCCTTTCTGGCAGTATGTGGCTCCAATTGTGAATCTGTCTGATGGAGTTTGGAGAGACTTGGACACATGGTAGATTTCCTATTATTGGATTGAATATTTTTGAGCTATTCTTTATACTTTTGACTAGAATGGCGATTGCTTCTTTGGTGTTGATTTCTCTGATGCATCTATTTGGTTTTCCTTTTGTGTCCATCTCATACCCCTTGCATTTCTCGATAGGGGAATCTCTCGATATCTGTACGAAGTGTTGGGCATTAAATATGTCCTTGAGTATTCTTGCTCTTTTGTTAACTTTTCCTATATAGATGTTGTGTTCGATAATGGTGGAGATGTATTTGTGTTTCCAGATGTTGTTTTGGTTGGCCAGGTCACATGTGGCAAAGATGTTCATCGTGGCTTTAGGGTGGTAATCTTCTTTCTCTTGGAACCAGTATATGATTTCTTTGAACCAACGTGGTTTCCGTCCTATATATTTTGCACCAAAGTATATCTTGAAGTGTATCCATGTAATACAATATGAGTTTGTAGTGTTAGTTATTTGTTCAATAAAGATAAGGTTATGTTTTCTCAGGTTGTTCCTGTTGTTGTTGTATCACTTGCTCGGCATAAGGGTTTCCAGAGGTGTTCAGCTACTTTGTGATATTGGTATTGTCAGCTTGAATCTGTTTGTTACTTTGATACTAAAATTGTTTGATTTGAGAAGATGGAGGATATTGACTGTGAGGTTCTGGCGCAGCAGTGTGGTTATCTTATAATTTGTGTTTAGAATGTTATTGGTTGTCCATGCTTGATTTTGTAGCTGTTGGAGTCTTGCTCTTGTAACTTGTCCTGTAATGTTCTGATCATTGAGATCTTGTAACCAGCATGTGGATTGTAGTTTGAGTTGTCTATCATATATATTAAAGATTTTGTATCTTGTATGAAGATGAATACCATTATTGATGGCTGTTATTGGGAGTCCTACTTTGTATTTGAAGGTTGATATGATTCTGTTGTTGATTTGATCATATTCTTTCTGGGTTAGTATCGTACCTTAAATAAGGTATTCGAGTGCTAACATAAGGACTTGATTAATTATATAGTGGAATTGCTTGTCTGTTATTCTTTTTCCTTCTAGCAATCTTGTAATAAAGGCAGTTTTGTTTGAGATTATTTGTTTTTGATGTTTCTTTGATCCTGAGCTTGTTATCCATGTGCCTAGAATCCTTATTGTGATGTCTTTTCCTTGTGCTTGGATTGTACTCCCTTGTGTGATAATGACAGGTGCTTTTGTATTGTTTATTGTGACTAAGATTGATTTGTCTGGATTAATTTTGAGACCAGTGATATTGGCAAAACTTTCGACCAGGCTTTGTATCTTCTGCATCTTTTTGTGGAAATTTGAGAACCATGTTGTATCATCCATATATAAAATTGAGGAGATGTGAATTTTTTGATGGTGCCATGTTCCAAAACAAGTTGTTAGAGTTTTGGTTTCCATGGTATATCCTAGTTTGGAATTGTCAATTTTTGTAATAAGTGGATCATAGTAGATATGCCAAAAGAGGGGTGATATGGTGTCTCCCTGGTCAATACCTTGTTTAATGATGAATCAGTCTGTTAGTCCATGTTGTGTGATAACTTGGCATGTGCGTTCTGTAACATATTTCATAATGATATTGTGAATAGATATCGGGATCTTAATATGATCCATGGCTAGTTTTAAGATGTCATGTTTCATCGAGTCATAGGCTTTACTAATGTCTTGACTTAGCATCCAGAGTTTTTTGTTTGTTTTTCTTGCTTTTTCCATGATGTGATTAATAATTGTGATCAGTTTATGTGTCCCACCTTCTGGAAGACCTGCCCAGTTGAGTGGTGACAGGACTTGATATAAGAGCAGAACTTTTGCTAGCCTGTTGTTGATTATCTTTGTGAAAACTTTTTTAATTGTTTCCAAAAGTGCAATTGGATGGGTTTGACTAAGATCATATTGCCAGTTTGTGTTTTTTGGGATAGGATATGTGAGATTGTATTGCCATCTTGAGGAAATTTTCTTTGTTTGTAGGATACGATTGAAAAGTGTTATGAGTCTTCTTATGCCTGCTGGTCCCAGGTGTTTAAGTAGTGCATAGTTGATCTGGGATTTTCCTGGAGCTGATTCGGCTTTGGATTTCTTTATTGTTTCTTGAACTTCTGACTCTAAGATTTCCTGTATGCATGTATTGTACCATTCTTCATGAATTTCTGGTTTGGGCAAGAATTCCTATTTCCATTGGTTCCAATTTCCTCCAGGAGAGGTGCTTGGGTGAGTGGCTGTTAGAAATGTTTTGCAATTTTTTTTTTGATCTCTAAAGGTTCTGTGATAACAGTAATGGGATTACTTTGGATAAGGATTTTATCAAATGTAATGTTATTGCTTTCTTGCTCCAGAATTGATTTGATCATCTTCTTTTTGTTCGTGGATAAGTAAAGGAATTTGTCTTCTGTATTGTATTGGATTTTTTCTTGGATTTCTTTGTTTGTTAATGCTGTGAGGCTTTTGTAGGTTGTCTTCCATAGGTTTTTAATTTCCTGTAACCAGCCGATGACTAGGGGTGAGAGGTGGTTTGTTTCTTGCCAGGGGGGTTCAGGGACTGTTGTTGAACCATGATTAATTTTTTGGATGGATTTGTGAATACTCGCGATCATGTTGTCTGATCTTGCGTTGCATTTGAAATATTGTTTCCCTTGTTGTAGAGTTTTCTGATTTCTATGGTTCTTGCTTCTTGTAGGGAGTTTGCTTTGTAAACTCTTGCTTCTGTCTTCCTGTGTGTTTTGATTTTGAAAATATGTCTCGATCTGGCTTTGTTAATAGCTTCCCATGTGATATTTCAGAGCTTGTTGGATGTTATGTTATTAAGGTCCTTTTGGCCCTCTTGTTGTTGAAGGATGTGTTATAGGTCCTCTTTGAATTTTTCCCATTGTTTTGTTGTTGTACTTATTGTGGAGTACTTAGTTATCGTTTGTTTTTTGGGAGGTTTTTTGTAAGCAATGAATGTGTTAGGTAGGGATATTGTGGCCTAAACTATTGCATGATCACTGTTTGTTATTAGTGCTACAGAGTGGATTTCTGCTTTCAGGAGGTACCAGTTGTTTTGGTTTGAGAGCCAAATATAGTCAAGTTTGGATGTTGCACCTCTGGAGTTCTGCCAAGTGAAACCTAGAGTGATTGGGTTGAGTGTTCTATAACAGTCTATGTAGTTTAGATTTTGGAGTATGCAGAGTACAGTTGAAATAGATAATTGTGAGGTGTGTTTCTTGACAGTTGCTAATTTGTGATCTATTTGGGGATTAATTATTGAGTTGAAATCCTCTAAGATAATTGTATTCCAGTTTTTGCTATGTCTGTTTAGGATTTGTTCCTTTATCCATTTGTTGACTTGACATTTTTCTAAGCCATCTGATGCCGGTATATAAAAGCAATTCATATAAAATTTTAAATATATATATATATATATATATTTTTTTTTTTTTTCACCTAATCAGGCTGTATATTCAAGTTTATTATTCAACTTAATGGTCGATCTACCCTAGTACAA
>CAJVPV010003873.1:0-10699 GCA_910591835.1 Acaulospora morrowiae | reverse complement strand
TCACGATGTATACCTTGTAATATACAATATCAAATAAAGAAATGATGTTTACCTACTGGGATAACCCAAAAAAAAAATAATAATAAAACATTACTATTAAACTGTAAATTAAACAGTATATTTAAGTTTTTTTGAATGTGTTAAAGTTTTTATACTTTTTTGATAATTAAAAAAATACTTAAATACTTTACCTTGTAATAAACTTACATATATTGTTTTGATTCGTGTAAAATTAAAAGTTATAGTATATGCACAATATATAGTGATATTTTAACTTGTATAAATACTTTGATTATCTTGATTATTGAGTTTTGCTTCTTAATAAATTAAATCCTGTAATTTATTGTTTATGGTTTTTTCCAAATATGAATATAAAGGTGAATATAAAATAAAAGTACTTTGTAAAATTCAAATCTGATGTTGCTGTTATATTAAGATATTAATCACTTGATTTTTTAAATTTATTTTTATATAATAGTAAAATATAGTAGATTATGATATTATATAAATACAAATAAGTTGTTTTTTATGTATATAAATAAATTATAAATCACAACTTTATGATTTTAATACGCAAAATTCCGACGTCTTTTTACAACGTAAAAGATAAGTCCGGAAATAGCAAGAAGCACGAGAAACCCAAGAAATATACACAAGCCGATTATTATTTTTTGACCAGTATTATCTTGCAAAGGACTACTGCTAGTAGTTTGAGATGAAGTTGGAGATGGTTTGGATAAAGTTGTAGAAATGTGAGGCTCCTCGGAAACTATAAATGAACTGACCCATGAATAGTAGCTCGTAGTATTGAGAATATACAGTTTTTTATTTAGATTCGTGATATCGCCTTTTGTATTTGGGATATATCCTATTTAAACAATGCATTGTCTTAGTAATTATCCCTAATTAACAAATAGTTTACGTAAAATTATTACCAAAAGCAATAATCATAGAATCTCCATATATAGTTGCTGAGTGTCTTGACAAGGGTGGTGGGTCATCAGGACCAGTCAAAAGAGTCGGAATATACCAATTGTACGTTTTTACACTTGTGTCCAAGACTGCAAGGTTAGGATAGACCAGAGTATTGCTTAAATCTTCTCCCCCATAAATGATTATTTGATCGTTTTTTGCTTTTTATTAAAGTAAATTTAGAAAACGGGAATTTTAAATAAGTGTTAAAATAATTGTTACCAATAAATACTTTATATACACACCAAGTACAGCGGTATGAAACCGACGTGCCTGTATATTAATACCGGTTGCTGTCTGTAATCCGACACAAGTTAGTATAAGTATTTAATATTGACTCTAAACACTATTACGCTTACCATCGAAGACCAAATTAAATGTATTGTATCAAAGAGCTTTATCTAATCAAGATTACAATATACAGTACACATTAATATGTTTTTCTTATTTACATTTATACTGTATATAATATATTGATGTTACTGTATTTACTTGACTCAAATCCACTAGCCTGTCAGTTTGATTGTTGATAAATTCTCTTCCTCCGATATAAACAATTACACCATTTTCTAAAAGTGTGGCAGTGTAATCTATCCGTGGAAGTGGAAAGTTAGAATCTTGTTGAATTGTGGCCCAAGTATTTGTATTGATATCTAAAATCTTTATATCATTGTAATCGTCTGCAGTAAAAGTGGTATAATTATTAATTACAGCACCACCAAAAATATAGACATTTCCCATATTATTTACAACTGCATTCATTTCTTGACGCTTGTTCGGCACCACACCACTAAATAACGGCGTTTCCCATTTTGAATCATTAATATTAAATGTATATACAGTGAAATTAAAGTCTGGCAAAATTGTAGTAGTATTCCAATGAAAACCACCAATTAAATAGAGAGTAGAGTTATCAAGAGGACTAATAACTGAGGTAGAATAAACAGGGCAAATTGGTATATTTGCACCTTCTAAAGCTATCCATGGTGGATTGTCTGTCGAGAATGAATTAGATAGGTCTAGATAAAGCACATCGGTTAAATAATTAGAAGATAGACCGTATCCACCAACATAATAGATTTTCTTGCCGATTAAATTTTGCGTCTGACCAATTCTTGGAGTCGGCGTAAAACAGTAAGTTTTCGAAATAAATAATAAAATTAATAAAACCAAGCATATATTAAGTTGCATATTGGAGTATGTCGTTAATATTACAAGGTCTTTACGCTTCTTACAGAAACCAAGATGGACGTAGAGCTCCCTTTTTTTGTATTTTTATAAATACTGTGATTATAAAATTTAAATATTATGATAATTAAGCAAAATTTTTTATGCCGCACCGTAATTGCACAATGTAGGGGCTAATGGTTATACTGCTGCTAACTCCTGACCATATTTTCCGTGTAACCTGGAACAAAATTTGGCTGAGTTTTTGCACACTTAAAAATTGATTACTCTATATCTTTTGTTTTTATAACATTACACGTGTAAACCATCATAACATTTATCCGAATCTCTGAGGTAGTGTTTTATGAAATTAGAAAGCATTGAAACTTTCGATAATTAAATTTAGTAAGGATTTTAAAAAAAGGAGTGCAATTGCCGTATCTTTTTTTTTTTACCAAGAATTTTTTGTGATTTTTAACATAATTAATACAAATACTATTGATTTGTTACAACAATTGCTGTATTAACTACATTTTGTATCGATTATTATATAAATTTATACAATTCGCGATAATAAAATTTTGATTTTACGTTCAGTATATGATTAACAGTCGTCAATAATGCATGCAATTATCAAAATCCGCATTAAAATTTCTTAAATTAAAATTAAAATTCTTATTCAAAGAAAATCACAAATATTTTTTTATTAAAATAAAAATTATGATTTAATCATCTGTTAGCTTATTCTCTAAAATCAATGTTTAGATGATTTTATTTGTTTTTTGTGATTTTGCGAATTATTTTCAACTTTACTATTTCGGTTTTAAAATATTCCTGAGTTGTATTCAATTTTATTGTTTTTATTTATTACCGTAAATCACTGCATACAATATCCCCCTTTTGAATAGTACCCTTTACTATTTTTTATTTTTTTCCCCAAGTAATTTTTCAAATGGAATGATTAATACCCGGGGTACTGTATGCAGTGGTTTACGGTACAGTAATAACAAAATTTCGAAGGTCGATTAAATGTTTGTTGATCTTGGTTATGCAGTATTTGCGTTTCTGCAAAACATACTACAATAACCGGTCGAACAGTAAGAGATACAGCATAAAGAAGATGGTAAAAGTACGGTAACGTACAACATACGGGTACAGTATTAAAAATGTCAAATTTTTATTATATATTGTGTCGATTTATGTTAAAAATAACGTGAAGCAAAACATTAACGTTAACTATGCTGTATTTTGATACTATTAAGAGTATATTACATTACAGCAGTTAGTAAAATCTAATATTTTATTTAAAAATAGAATATAAAACCTCGTCAAGTTTTTAACCTACTGTAATACTGTACAATACTCGGAACAAAATTATTTTGATAATGATATAATATGCGGATTAATAACTTCTGTATGATTTTTAATTCGATCACTTCGATCACTTTGATGGAGTAGTACTGTCTATAGATGATAGAAACCATTGAGAAAATAATTAAATTGTAAAAAATCGATAAGTGAAATTTTGATTACGTATTCTTGTTTTTTTGTTGCTATTACAATTTTTTATATTATATGAGCATTAATAAAACTAATGACAAAATAAGAAAGAACAAATAACATAGGGAAATAGTGATATTGTTAAATTGTTTAATTACTCAAACTTTTCTACAAGTCATGGTGTTTGAACAAAACGTTTAGCTTATTTATTAATTGATTTTTGTCTTTTCTCACTTATAAAATGTATCCTTTTATACATTTAATGAATATCCTATCAGTGTAAAAATACTGTATTTAATAACTATAAATGTAAATACTTTGTTTAAAATTTACAATAATAAGACCACGTCAAATTATTAATTAAACTACAGAGTCTTCAGTGGCATCTCTTTGCCTTAAGAGACGCAGATTCATGGAACTCAAGCCTTTTGCATTTCGAATAAATGCTTTTTGAATCCATAATATATTTTGACGTGAGGTCCAATGTAAAGTGACTCGTGACGTTTGATCATCTATTCTTTTTACAAGCCACAATCGAACAGCATCCTCACAACCCGCTAATAAAAAGTCTCCATCCCTTGTATTCACCCAAGCAAGACCAAAACTATTCCAGGAAGATATATAATGGTCAAACAGTGACCAAATGCCTTAGACCATAACCGCACAGTCTTATCCATGCTTCCCGACGCCAGTTGGGTGCCATCCGGAGAGAAAGCTACCGAATTGAAGAGTTAGTATGTAGAATGCGCAGATTGTGATTGGGGGTCTCGAGGGAGCACAACCACACGGTCTTATCTGAACTTTCCGATGCAACGTGGGTGCCATCCGGTGAGAATGTCAAACTCTTAACAGCCTTGGTGTGTTCGATTAGGATGTGTGAACCCTGAACCAAATTCTCGAAAGACCATAGCCGTACAGTCTTGTCTGTGCTACATCGTCTCCCAAAAAGAACGCAACACTTGATCGTCGATCTTTAAGTGTTAAAATTTTGATTAGATCAGATCAAATCACGGCGAAATTAACAGTATATACAGTGTATAGTCTAATCTATTCAGTGTATACGATAGAATAGTGATTAAAATAACAAAAAAAATTTTATGATGCAATTAATAAAAATTTACTGTTGCGCTACTTTTGGCATTTTTTGGTAAAAATATAAAAATGCAAAAATTTACTCAAACCTTGTATAAACCAATGTTCTCAAGACAGTTACAGTATGTATCAAAAAAAATTGATCTTTTTAATTACAATTTTTATTTTAAAATTATTTAATAGATAATTAACACAATTGCACAATAATTATAGTGATGGTATCACATAACCCCCTGCATATGCTGACATATTTAAAGAGCCTTGCTCTATAAAAAATTTTTTTTAAAAAAAATGTCCAACATCAGGTTAACTTTTCAATGCCAAACAATTCTTCATTTCTGGAATCAGGAAATACATTTGCTCAAGGAACTTCAAAAGTTTACCAACATTTCTCGCTCTACAATTAAGTACAATATCCGAAAAATAAAAAAAACTGGGAATATTATACATCTGAGGGGCAATGGTCATCCAAAAAAGATCGGATTGGCAAAGGCACGTGTTCTCAGACATTATATTAACAAGGATAGCTCCTTACCTTTGTGAACTTTGGTCATAAAACTTTTCAGGGACAGAGAGTTCATATCACACTTGACTATGTAGATGAAATTAAAAGAGCTTGGTTATAAAAATTCTCTTCTAGTAGGCACTCCAATGCTCACAGACCTTTATAAGGAAAAGCAAGTCGAATAGGCAATAAAACATCTCAACGATAGTTGGGAACGAACCCTGTTTTCTGACGAGACAGCTTTTTCTTTGTTTAGAAATACAATAAAACAATGGTACAAGGATCATAAACCAATCAGGCCACTTCCTAAAAACAGACAAAAGATTTTTACCTGGGAAGATTTTGTATCAAAGACAAGACATCTTTATTTTGCTTTACTAATATCATAAATGCCAAATTTTATGTCGAAATCTTGCATCAATACTATCCAAAAATCAGAAGAATGCTTGGTAGGTGATAAAGGTTTCAACAGGACAATGACCCGAAGCATACAAGCTGAATTGCCCAAGAGTTTATTAATGAGACTTTTCCTGAGATTATCAATTGGCCAGCCAATAGCCCAGATCTTAATCCCATAGAAAACCTATGGAGTATCATTAAGAATAATATGGAAAAGTGGTTACCATCAAATCTTGATGAGTTAGAATATTTTATGATTGAAGAATAGCAAAAAATTCCAACTGATACTTTAGCTAATCTTGTTAAATCAATGAAATGCAATTGTCAGCTAATTATCGATAATAATAGCAATCGAATTCCTTATTAATATATTTTTTTTTTTATAAATAAAAATTTATATTTTTTTTTTATTTTTTAAATAAAATATTATATATAAAATTTAATTAAAAATTTAAAAAATTATTAAAAAAATGTCAATTTTTTTTATACATACTGTATCTACAGAGAAGAAGGCAAAGGTTATTACCTTATTAGAAGGTTATAGTTTATATCAAGTTGTTATCAAAATTAGTAACAAAGTTCATTATTTTACTATATATAGACTTAAAAAAAAAATCCTAAAACAAACAAATTAGAAATTAAATCTATTTCTGATCATCTATCTAAACTTACTCTATATGAGAAACATATTATTATCTGAAAAATTCTAAAAGGAGAATGCAAAATAGCCATGAATATATATAGATCCTTGAAAAAATATGAAAAGATAAATATTAGTATCAACACAATTTGAAGAGTTCTTAAGAAAAATTGATTTAAAGCTTATACACAGTGCAAGAAATCTTTTTTAAGTAAAAAACAAAAAAATTTAATTGGAATTTGCAAAATTATATAGAAATTGAACTATAAAAGATTGGAGTATTATGATCTGGTTTTATAAAACTAAATTTCAACTTTTTGGAGCTAAAGAATACAAATATTGCTGAAAAAAATCTGCAGAACCTTTAAAGAATTAACATATAATTCCTACAACTAAATTTAATAAAGATAATATTAATATTTGAGATGTTTTACTTATTACAGTACAAAATATTTATCTAGAATTGAAGAAAATCTTAATACAGAACTTTATAGACAAATTTTGAAAGAAGAATTAATGTATTCATTAAGATATTAATTTAGCTCACAATAATATTTTATTTCAATATGATAATAATTCTAAATATAAGACTAAAATAGTTCAAAAATGATTAAAAAGCAATAAAATTAAAACTATTTCTTGGCCATCAAAATCTCCAGATTTAAATCCAATAGAAAACATTTGAAATAATATGAAAAGAAGAGTTAATGATTTAGAGATTAATATTAATGATAAAAAAACTTTTTGCAAACTTGCTATATCTCCAGGCTACATAGGTCTTACAAAGACCTAAAGGGTAATTTAAAAAAATTTTTTTGCCATTGCAAAAAATCATAATTCCTTTATCAACAGTACTATACTAATTGCCATTTAATTGGAGAAGGTCAAATTTTTGATTTTTTTTTGGATACTTGAAGTCATATTTTCAAGAAATATATTCATGACATAGTTAAAAAAAAAGTTGTTCATCATTACAACATTTTCTTCTTGTAAATATTGTCTTTTAGATTCTTATAATTCTATAAATATGTTGTGAACATGTATAAAAATTCTATTTTCTCTTGTTAAAAGATACCTGCAAGTATTTACATGTTAATAAAATTTAAAAAATCAAAAATAAATTTTTTAAATATAATATATCTTGCTGCTGTTAAAGCATCTTGATTTGGTTTTTTTATTTCAGATAATTAGGCAACTTGTCTTCATAAAACAAACATATCGACAATTATGTTTCTCATAAGTTCAAGTATATTATGGCCAATTCAGTTTCAATATACAGCAAGTATTACTTTGTTTGGGTTTTGTTATGAATTATTATTTCTTTATTTTTTTTTATTATTCTTATAAGACAAAAGACAGCATCAATTGCAGGTATATGAAAAGGCAGGAGGTTTTTTTCTCATAAATCCACTTTCCTTTATTTTTTTTTTATTGTAACCAGAAACAGGATCCAAAAATGTTGTTTTTACTGCATATACTTTGTCAAGATATTTTTGAGTTAAGGGATTTTCTCTAACCTATAATATAATGTAATTAAATTAATACAGGTTTGAAAAAAGCATATAAAATTTAGACTTACAAAATTTTTATGAATTTTTTTTTATTTTTTTTTGCTTTGGCAATGTCAACTTTTAAAGCATTGGCAGTGATTTTTATGTCATCTTCACAACAATTGAGGAACCTCAAGAAATCTTTACCAATCTTCCTATTTTTTATTTTATTGTTAATAAATTTAAAAATATATACAGAAACTTTTAATATATTTACATTTTGATAATAATTGATAATAGGATTAGAAATAGCCAGATGAACACTTAACAAATTATGGATAGGGTTATTTAAAAAAGAAAAATATTTTATTTGATTATTAATTTTTTGTGATACAAGAAAATACAAGGCAGTGATAAAGATTTTTAATAATAGATAGAAAAAACAACTTAATATGTATATATATAATCTTGCTATATAGAATATAAATAATAAACAGTCCTGTATATACTAATACTTGTTTATCGACTGCACTGCTTGTAGCAGCTAGACTTTTATAATTAAAGTATAGAAAACATGCATATAAATATAGCAATTGACAAAAATTTCAATTACTAGTTCAGGATTTCCTACTGAAGACAACATTGAAACATCAATAACTATAAATAACATTTTAATAGCACTATTTGCTTGTACTAGTCCAGAGTTTCTTACTAGAGGCACATGGCATACATTGTTGCAATATACCTGGCTGCAAGTCAACATAACAAAGATTACTAGTCCAGAATTTCTCACTGGAGACAACATCGATACTGTTCGATATCTATAAGCAAGTTCTTGTAATGAAAATATCTTGCCTGTACTAGTCCAGGGTTTTTCACTGAAGGCCTATAGCAACTTTTGATACAGAATACAGGTAGCTAGTCAATTATGTTTCTTCCCTTTACTTATCCTTTATAACAAGAGATCGGTTATTTCTGACAGCTTTACGACTTTCAAAAACCTGTTCCATGTTTCTATATATATATTTTTTGCAAATATTAATATTTGTACAATAGTCAACAATAATGTTTTCATATTTAATTAATGCTTACTTACAAGTAAATATGTTGAAAAATTCAAACTAAATAAAAAATAAATATATAAAATTGATAAAATTAATAAAATTAATAAAATTAATAAACTGATAGACCTGTGGATTTATAGTGTAGGGGTTAACACTTCACAGGTCAGATCACAAGATACCAGTTCAACCCCAGGTGAAGGTGGTTGTTTCAAATTAAAAATGGTATCTGGGGCCATAACCTGTTAAGCCCTGTTTCCCATAAATAGTCATTTGCATGCTGATCCAGTAAGATGTTGGGATTGTGATCTCTAGAAAAGGTGTCATGGCGCGATGATAATCTGAGTGGTGTCACGATAATTGCCAGAAGTATGTCAATTGTAGTTGAGCAATATGGTAATCCAAGAGGCATATGTTCAACTTCCTTAATAAAGACTTCCCTTGTGTTTGAATGTACAGACTGGGCTGTATCCCATTCTAATTAAACCCTGATCCACTCCTTTCAATGGTGGTTAGAGCCCTAGCCTAGAATATCCCAATCTGGTGCAGAGCCTAATTGGTTTGAAAAATAACCAGCCGCAGATGATAAGAAGGATTAAAGTCTTATGTAAGACCAATCAAAGGTAACAAGAGTGTGATCTGAGGTCTGGGTGATAAAGTGAGGAGGCACCTGGACTAACCTCCTTAATCAAAATATCTCTAAGCAAAACTGGACCATATGGGTTAGGTAGTTTAAACTAGTGGTAGGCATTCTACACTCCATAGGTTCTATCCTAGTGTCACATAGTGAAATCGCTAGATAATAGGTTCTTGGGTACTAGAGTAAGGTGGGGATGTGAAGAATAATCTGCATAGAATACATCGTATTGACTTGTACAAGTTCTTAGCAGCGCACCTTCATTGTTGTATAAAGTGATATATGTAATATAAATAATTATTATGTAATTGATCTGTCATATAATAAAAACCTTACGACGCATCACACTTTCACCTTAAAAAAAAATAAAATAAAATAAAATAAAATTAATAAACTGATAGATATTTTGGGATTTGATATAGTTGGATATAAAGGTTACATATTACTTACCTCTGTATTTTGTTAAAAAAAATAACAAGCAGAAAAAAAAATAGTCAATAATTAAATAGAAAGCAAATAATAAAGTCTAAAATTAATAAAAAAAAATTGACAAATTTTATATGTGTCAATATAACTAGATATATCAATTATATGTTACTTATCTCTATATCTTGTTGACGGCAAAACAGCAAATGACAAGTGGCAAACAACAGCAAAAATAAATAACTAGACAGAAAAGTAGATATATAAAATCGGTAACTAGACAAGTAAAATTAATAAAATTAATAAAATCGATAAATATTATAGGTATAAATATAGCTGGATATGTTGGTTATATGTTGCTTACATTTGTATCTTGTCAAAAGCAAGGTGGCAAACAGCAAAAAAAAAAGTTGACAAAAAATTTTTTAATATATAGCTTGATTGCATTCAATTGTATTTCTCAATTTTTGTTCAATCATATCTATATATATATTGTAGATCTACAATACAGTTGGTTTTTAACAATTATGATAATTATAAGGCTAAATCTGTAAGTTAACAATTATATACCTAACAATTACAGTTTCAATATAAATAATTCTAATATTAATAGCTCTATTTTTATAGCTTTAATGATTCAAAACCTGCAATGCTACAATATATGTATTTATAAATCAAAAACTTTTTATTATAATATTTATTAAATATATAAAAATAACTATATTATATATATATCAAACTCTTTCCCGTCTATCACCAAATTTCCTAATTAGGAAATATTTCTCAGAAACAAAAACTTATCAAGTTCTTTAT